>JAUBWS010094354.1:0-11281 GCA_032270445.1 Darlingtonia californica | reverse complement strand
ACGTGGTATGTGATCAGATAATTTTACAAACGTGGTATGTGATCAGATAATTTTACAAACGTGGTATGTGATCAGATAATTTTACAAACGTGGTATGTGATCAGATAATTTTACAAACGTGGTATGTGATCAGATAATTTTACAAACGTGGTATGTGATCAGATAATTTTACAGAAGTGGTATATGTATACATATCAAAGTTAGAAATTTTCAAATAAATTCAGCCAGCTTCTTACGAATACGTTTTTACTATCGCCACAACAACGTGGTCTCAACATTATTCGATAAGTTTCAATTACTAAATAGAAGAAAAATTTACTGAGTACGAGTAAAATTATCTTTATTGAAGTATCTTTAACTACCCTAGAAAAGTTTACTAACTATCGAAAATATTATTAAACTTTAAGGGGGTAAAAATTACTTACTGTTAGTAAATATTCTGATCAAGCTACAGTAAATATTTCTTAAGTTTGGATAAATTTCCTAGCTATTCGGAATAGAAAAAATTACTTAGCAGATGATAAATTAACTCACAGTGTGCTAATTTTTACTTAACCGTAAGATTTTATTTTCAACAGTGTATACAACAGTTTCTGTTAAAAAAAACTAATTTATTCGAAGTATTAATATATCTGAAAAAGATATGTTGTACTGTTTTAAGTGTCAGTCAATGAAACCAAACGAAAAAATTTCTTTTCTTGGTCTCTTGGCAATTTTTTGAAATTTCGGGGACTTTCCACAGTGTGAAAAACGTCCGAAAACGGGTCCTATATATTATCGTATACGAATTAATTTCTCCGATATATGGCAGGTAGAATTTCACGCTGTGTTCTTTACACGAAAATACTTTTTTCTTATTTGGAAACTGTTTGGAAAAAATGTTTAATAAGTCACTTCTACAAAGAATTGCACGTCTTCTTCTATTCCTATCTACTTTCCTTTCAATCTACTTAAATGTTGCATTGTATCTCTCTAAATATTTTGATAGAGCTTCTGTTGCTTCTTTTTTCTTCTTTTCAACAAACGTTAATAATCATTACAAATTTAAATTTGTGCAAATGCAAATTTTTTTGTCGTCAATTTGTAAAGTTGCGTTTTAGCAGGAAAACATAAAAGCATGAAGGGCGGTGGAGGGCGAGGGGGGGGGGATATTGACATTAGTGATCGACGGGGACCTGCTGCTAGAGATTTCAAAATCGACTCTGTCAGGGACTGCTGAAAGTGAAATAAGTATACACTGTGAGGGACTTTTTTCAATAAAACTCCATCTAAGCTTGAAAAATACACCCTACGTGGGACTTTTCAGATAAAAACCCTACCTGGGACTGAATTTTGCGAGTTTCGCGACCCTTTGTGGGATTGCATGAAGTGAAAAAGGGTAGCTTGACCAACGGCACGTCCCCTTACCCAATTTTGGTTAAGCACCCCCCCCCCCTGTTCCCCTACTTTATTATACTTGTTCATTGGTTTTGTTGGTAATCAGGTAAATCAGGTAAATCATCATACAGCTTTAAGGGAAACTAAATTTCGTGAGCATTCAACTTCTCAGAAAACCAAGAAGTCACTACATGTAAACCTGGTTTGGAAGCCTATCTAGAGAAGTGGGATATGTTCTTCATGTACTTTTAGGTGCACAAATTAAGCTGATTCTATTGAATTCTTTTGTGTTTTTCATTTTTCTTTGACAATGTGATATAAGTCCTCCCTAGGGAGTTACATAGTTAGAAAGTACTAGAAATTATAAGACAACAGTTAATGTGCATAGGTGCGCAAATGTGTGGAAAAAGATACACATTTCAACATAAAAAATAGGAAAAGCTATTTTATCTGTTGAAGTTGTTTGGAAAGACTTTGACCAAATACAACGAGTTTTGCGAAAATTCATATTGATATTGTTTTTGTTCAAAAAATTTTCTCCCCATTATAGGCATGTACTTTCAGGAAGTTTTCTGAAACCACGTACCTAAAGATTGCTATTTCCAGTAACATGAGAATTTTCGGTTGTGATAACTGTTGCAAACGTTGGTTCGTTACCATCAATGGAATAGAATGTCAAGATCCTGCACCAATTGATGTAGTAGTTTACATGAAATATGGTAAACGTTCTCGTCTCAACGATCTCCATCGGCCCAGAGTTATCAGAGGTGCTTGCAAAGTTCCGTACAGTGGAGAAATTAATATTGCCTTCAATGTTGGAAATTGTGCTGGATTTGGCAATGCAAATGCTTATACAGGATGGAATTCTAGCACCAATATCTATATTGAGGAGATTGAACCACCTCAAGCTTAAGAAATAGCTTGTTGAATTATTTTCACCAGTTATCATTTTCATACACTAATACTTTTGTAGATATTCAAATCTATTATGGTTTGATATAGCGAGTAAAAACAATACATTGCAAAATATTCAAAATGTTTGTTTTTTGAATGCTCACCTACTAATGCATTCGTAAATCTAGAGATAATGCAAATTGATAGGGCGAGAAATGTTTCAGATAATTTAGGTTTTGCCCGCGGCCGAAACTTTTTTTAATAACTCAAAACATATTAAATCTATGAAATCTGAACTTTCCAGAAATTAACAAATACTTATTAGACACATTTTCGGAAAATTTGAAGTAGCTAATTATCTTAATTAAGTCACTAATTATGCTTAATTATGTAGCACGATGTGTCATTTTGCAACTCTCTTCAGAATACAAAATGGTCAAAACTTCAACTACAAATAACTTTTGATAAGAAAATAATATTAACTTGAAACTTTCGCAGCTTGCTCACATCATTAAAGAAATCATGCTGAATGATAAAAAAATTACGATGACGTAATTATTTTAAAATTGCGGCGGGGCCAATTTGTGGCAGTTTTGGCTCCCCGTAGTGCCCAAGAACTTTGTTTTTATGAAACTCTGATGACATGATTACAAAAGATATTTATTTTGACTTTCAGAATATTAAAACAGAATTGAAATTGATTAAATTAATTCAGGAGATATAACTCCGTAAATAAGGGTACCTTTTCTTCAAAAAATCGACATTTTGATGACGTCATCAGGTAACATTGTTTATTCAGCATAATTTTTTTAGTTTTCTTATTGAGCGCTACCTCTGTACCAAGTTTCAAGTTTCTAGCATAAGCGATACTTTTTAAGCGCGGGCAACCCCCCCCCCCCCTTCGGAGCTACAAATGCTTCAAAAAGTCCTGGTATAATAGGGTGGAAAAGGAATGTTTAAAGTAATTTCAAAGTCATTATCTATTATTTGATTAAAAAAATTGACTTTTTATAATCTTTTAAAACCTCCCTGCACTTTTGTAGTATAGGTCCTAAATCCAGTATTATTATTATTATTTATTTTGCTGTTATATTATATTAATGTCAACGTTAAATATGTAACAAACATGTATTTCCACACCTTTCTGTACCTGTTTTATAGCAACGATTCCTTCAAGTCTCTTTATTTTTTCCCAAATTTTCGTTTGTCTCTCTTCAACCTTACCCAGTGGCCGTACTGTCAGTTTAAAAGTGGAGGGGCCGAAACTATACATGTACCAGAAATGTCACTGTCTGGCTTTTAGAACAACAGAAATAAAATGTACGTTTAGAAAAAGCTGGAGAGACCAACGTCTCCTGTTCCCTTGTGGCGCGGCCACCTACCCTGCATATCTTTTACGTTGTTTTTGATGATGTTCTTAGAAATAGGCAATTAGTTGACTCAAATACACTTTTTCCCCTAGCAAACTCCGTCTTGTTTTGAGAATAAGGCTAGTAGGGGCCCGCGGTCTTTTCCCAAGGAAAATATTTCCAAAACGAAAAATTCTATACACTTGAAACTTTTTGACTTTTAATAAAACCTTATTGGGAAGATATTCCCAAAATTTCAAATGTGTTTCATAATTATTTGTTTAATTATGCTCAATTATTGAACCCAAGGTGAGAACTGTAACCTATTTTACTGTAAATTCTGCAACAACACATAACTTTTGATAGACAAAAGATATTGACATGAAACTTTGTCAATAATTGTATATCGTTAAAAGAAATCTGTTAACGTCATCAATTTTGAAAAGAACGTCATATTTTATAGAAAACTAAGAAATATGATCTTTCCAAAATGCTAAAAGGTTAATATTTTCTTGATACTTAAATTTGGAAAGTGACGTTTTCAAGTTGAGATTTTTGCTAATACGATGTTTCTAACCCTATTTGACCCCGGGGGTTTTTCGTTAATAAACCCTTTTTTTTTGTCAAAGCTATGAACTTGAAACTTTCTGAATATACTTAAAATTTATTTGGGAAGATAACTGCAAAAAAACATCTTCAAAATGTTGCCCTGAGACGTTGCTATGGTAACCATTTTGTGTTGTGGTAGGAAAAAGTGTTCTTCTAAAAAAAGCAATTTTCTCTTGTCAATAAGTATCTAACTAACAATGATAACAATTTCAAACTTGGACTGAAGTTAGACAAGGTCAATAGCTTTGAAAAATTTAATCAAAATGGTAACCATATTGATGATGACTTTTTCCCAAAAATCAGAAAATATGTGAAATCCCATTGTATAACCTTTCAGAAACTGAAATCAGATCTCAAAAATCATTTTTGTTCAAAATTTATCGATCATTTTCTCATAAATTTAGTGAAATTTTCAAAAAATTCTTATAAAAATTACAAAGTTCAAATGCCCATAACTTTTGAACTACTAATGCTATAGACTTCAAATTTGGACTGTAGTTAGGTGACACAAAAGTAATTCAAATAACGGCATCAAAATCGTAGTAAATACAATGACGTCGTAATTGATGACGTCATGGTTTTTGAAAATTTTTGATCATTTTTAGGGCGATGTTGCACCGAAATATGTATTTTTGTAAAATAAACGGAAAATATGTTAAATTTCAATCCTTTACCTTAAAGAAAATCAAAACGGAATTAAAAAATCCTTATTAGATCTCCCGCAACATTATCTCGAAAAACTACCCTAAAATCCTTAAATTTCAGCATTTTTTGACATATATGATGACGTCACAGCATAATGGCAGCCATTTTGAAATATTTTTTTACATGAATTTGTTGATTTTATAGCAAGCTACATTCCTGCCAATTTTCATTGCTGTAGCTTATTTAGATCAGGATTTGGCAGGGGCCAAAAAGCCCGGGTCAAATAGTGTTAATACGTTAAGTTAGAAATGTGACTCTTTCAATGTGTCATGACATATACGTACGTGTCGGGGTTATAAAAACAACAGAAAATTTCTACAGACAAAAACATTTAACATCACTGTATAAATAAAGATGCGGCTATGATTTTGCTCTAAAATTTAATGCCATATAAAATACGTTATAGCATAGAAAAAGGTGTATTTTAGTGCAAGAAAATTTTGCAGTCTCTTAATTTCGTGGTTTTGTGATCAAAATAGCGAAACTGCAAAATTTCCAAGCAAAATTATATAATTTACAGTGCCAATATATAAGTCGAAACATAAGAAAAGAGTTCCTCTAGGGGAATGTACTGTGGTCGTCCCCGTCTGAAAATTTTGTGTAGGACTTCATATACGCTTTTATGTAAGCAACACTAGGCTCAAAAGACCTAATATTTAAGAAATAGTTAAGAAGCACTTATAGCCTGTTGTGAGCAAAAGGAAAAAAAAATAATCTAGAAATAATATAAACAAACCAATTTAATCATTTTACGTTTGATTTACATATCGAAAAAAGAAATGTCGGACAAACATGACCAAATTTTCGGCACACGTCGAAAATATATGGCATTGGTTCTAAACCTAGTTTAAAAAAGAAATTCGTCCCTAGTAACATTTTGTAGGTAAAAACTTCTTTATTTTTTCACACAAAAAAGGCTGTACTTCATTAGGGTTGGTTAATTGTGATACGACCCAATGATGAATAAGACAGCTTTCAAGATTAAACAATCAAATGCGAGGCTTTCCAAAGCCAATTCCTGAAATTTCAACTTTGCCCAATATACTTTAAATGTAGTCATTCGTGCGTCAGATACATTGGAAAACCACGAGAGTAAATCATCAGTCGCCAATAGTCTAAAAGAAAGACAATAAGAATATCTTAGTAAATTAGTCATAAATCTGAATTTACTTATGTATAGCGTACTAGAAGTTAGAAGTTAGGTATAAAGGTAGCCCTTACATTTTTGTGGATTTCTTCTTATTATTTTTTTAAATCTTTACAAATCAAACAAACATTAAAATCTTTTGTTGAGTCAGGACTTTTTCAATACTTTAAAAAGAAATAATTCTGCAAAAACTAAACGTATCAAGCTACAGACCATTTAGAGTTTTTGATAGTTTTATGAAAAGCTTAACTCAAAAAACTAGATTTTATGTCTAGAGACTTAAGAGCAAACTGCTGATATCAGCAGAATAGAAATTTGTCCCTTTGATACTGTTCTCACCATTGAATGGTTCAAATTTCACAATGGACTATTTTTACTATTTACTTTTAAGATATGGATTGCAATATGCTGTCAACCTAGTAACACACAAAAACACTTTTTGAAAGAGTTAAGGAACTGATCATTTGAGGAAAATAAAAGCTATTACTTTTGTATTTCTCTTGTTTGTACTTACCTGCACTATATCTTATTATGTATTGGATACCTTAAACAAAAATTCAGCGTTAGATAGATACAAATTTCTATTTTTCAATTGAGTTCCAAAAAACTTTTGGCTGATACTATGAGTAAAATGTAACACTACATAGTATGAAAAAACAAAGTGTTGCTTGATCACACTACCTAGCTTGGGACGCGTTATAACCTTATTAGGCCTCGTCAATCAAGAATACTGTTTTCTCCTCACGTATCCTGACTTTCATCAGGAGAAGAGTGGAGATCTGGCTAGAAGTGTTAAACCTAGCAGTTTGCCAGAAAAGAAACACTGTTGTGGTTCTCCACAAAGATGGTAAAATTGTGGAGCAATATTGAAAAAAAGAAAAAGGCATCCAGCGAAAGCAACAAGTGTTTCAATGGTAATTGAAATGTGGATTGCTCAGTTGATAAGGCATATTAGAAATACTAGGTATTAGCGTCCTACAAACGAACAAGTTTTGTTGTTGAAAAAACCATGCCAGTAATTTGATAAAAATATTGGGTCTTTATAATTCTTCCGGAAACTCTTACCTGATAAAAGCTGTATAAACTCCCACTAAAAAAGTAATGCCCAATCCCTTTGCCCAAATATGATTGTCAACACTGTTTCAGTTAAATGAAAAAATAAAAATAGTGGATATGTCGAAAGCGAATAATGGTAACCCGCCTATAATTATATATAGCAAACCAGAAAGTCCAGCGTAAAGAATTCGACCAACACTAATTTTTCGAAAATCCTGAGTAAAAATCTGACCGACCGAGACAATTCCAGACGATAAAGCAGGAAACTTCTGATCGCAGTTTAATTAATGCTTAGGTGATACTGATGGGTTAAGGGTTCAAATCCCATGCGGCTGCTGTTACTCTTATCGATTTTTGTGTCTTTGCAAATATCAAAAGAAATGGTTGTTACTCCTAGATAGCGGTTGCGTTCAGTGAAAACCTTAACAATACAGGGTAATCTAGGCTAAGTACAGTGCCGTGACCACCGGGGGAGGACGGAGGGGCAGGGGGCCAAGGGGACCCAGGAAACTTGAGTTCAAGTTTCGAAACTTTAAAAGCGTTTTAAATGAGAAATTGTCATTTCATAACAGAAAATGTTTGAGATTTTTCAGTTTTTATGCATTATGCATTAGGAAATTTGGACTTGGCCATAAAGGCCATGTAAATTTATACTCATTCAACAGATGATCATGGAAAAAAAATGCATAGCCAAGTTGAAAAAAATATTTTGTGATGTCATACCGCAAATTTGAAAATTTTGTCAAAATCTGTCGGATCGTAAAAAGTGTGTTTAAAATGTGAAATCAAACTTGGCTAGGCACTTTTCAGTTAGAATTTAGTATGGAGAATCCAACACCGTTTAAAAAAATATGATTTTCGAGGTGGAAGTGGCAGGAATCACTCTCTTTTTATTTTGACGGTAATTTAAGACGTCATGTCAGGATTTGCGGTGCTTTGACGAAATTTTCACGTGCTCCAGTGAGTTCGTGTACCGGCAAAAAGTTAAGCGGAAAACAAAATATAAACAAAATCATAATGGCTGGAGAAATCGGAAGACGAGATAATCAGTTTCACTGATGACTGGAAGCTGAAACTCATTCAATGCAGTTAGGATGGATGCACTTTTAGGAGTGTCAATGATTAACTGACTATTCAGGTGCGTTTGTTAACTTTTGTTTTCAGTAATTTTATTGTTATATATCTAGATTAGTTAGAAAATCCCATGATTTTTTCACTTCTCATCTCATTCACCCTTGTCAATGTCACCCACAAATTAAATACCCTCAAAGTCAAATCTCTCAAATTTGAAAAGGTTATATTATATTCTTTGTTATCAGGCAACCTTGAAATTTGTGTTGTGAATAATCTGCTAATATAGTTATATTTTTATTTTTAGGTTGCGGAATTCGTTACTTTCTGTCTTCAGTCAGTGTCACCTGACCTGCCAACTCCAGCTACTGCACTATTGGAGATGAAAACAAAGACAATATTCTCAACTGACCTTTTGATGGAGTAACATCGGTCACTCAGCAACCCTCACCCAGCTCTTCTAGTATTCAACTCAATACAGCAACATTTTTCATGTTGCTCGCTATATGAAGATTGGACTTATAACAAAAATTCAACCTCGCCTGCGCTCACCAACGCACTGCAGTTAGACAGATGATTTACGCATACAAAACAATTTTATTAGAATGAGGCCAACAACAGCTGCATATAATTTATTTTATGTAAATAATCTTTGTATGATATTCTGTTCATTCCTTTTTAATGAATGTCAAATATAGCTAGGGAATTTAATATTAAAAAGAAAAAGATTGCAAATCAGACGTACAACCTTGAAAATACATGACTTTGATAATGATTTTTTGAAATTTATCTTTTTTGTTTACCACACACAACAAAGTAAAATTTGAGATGTAAAAGTAAAATCAAGTAAATTTCAACCAGATCCTTTCGCTTAATATATATGCGTAACAGTAAGAATGCTAAGTTACACCATCAACGGTTTAAGGTAAAGTCAGTTTTTTTTTTCAAATTCATTTACTGGGTCATGAGAACTACATTTTGACAGTAAATTGAACAGATGTTAATCTAAGCAGGTTTTTGAATCTAACACAAATTTTGACTGAAAAAGTTTCAACAGTTAAGGGAAAGAGCTTTATAAAATGCATTTACTGATAAACATGAGGCACATTATCAGTGCAAATAATTGAATGGCTAATACTTAGTTTCTTTTCAAATTAATTTACTGGGAAACAAGAAGTACATTTTGACAAAAAATCGAAGGGTTAAGGTATTTTCAGTCTTTTCAGATTCATATTTATTAGGCAATGAGAAATACATTTTGACTAAAAAAAATTGCCTCTCCTTATGCAGTAAATTTTGACTGAAAAAAGTAAACGGTTGTAACCGTATAGGTATAGTCAGCTTTTTGAAATATTGGGTAGTGAGAGGCAAAAAAAATTGAACAGTTAGTATGGTGAAATCAGCTGTTCAAATTTATTTAACGGATTTTATACCAGTAGAACTACATTTTCATACAAGAAAATTGAACAGTATAATCAGTTTTGTTAAATACATTTAATCAGCGTTTTCAAATTAATTTATCGGGTAATGAGATACGTTTTGAGAGAAAATAAATTAACAGTTAGCATACAATCATTTTTTCGAATTAATTTTCCAGGTAATAAGGCACATTTTGATATAAAAAGTGTGAGCAGCTTTAGTCAAACCACTTACTGGATATCACCAAAAGTACATTTTCATAGAAAAAAATGGAACGGTATATATAATCAGTATTTCAAATGCATAATTTACACTGGGTAAAATGGAAGGCACATTTTGATAAAAAAAATGAAGCTAACCTCGACGGACTTAGTTTTTGAAAAATGTTCAGTACCCCGGGTTAACACCTTGTTTTGATTGCGCAACATGTGTTCCGCATACTCACTAAATATAATTTTTAGCATTTCAGAGCGGGCATAGCTAATACAGTGAGTTAAGCCACGGCAAGAAAATTCGGCTAAGTCTGCAATTTAAAACATACGATGTAAACAAACAAGCTGATCTGGCTTGCACTGTCACTGTGCTGTTACAAGCTGGAGCTACGTACAAGGCAATAAATTTGTGGATGGTGGATATCCTGGATTGATATATGGTGACAGAACCTTCAACCAAATTTTGGTGAGTACACATACTTTAAAATTAGACAGATAAATTTACAATTTTTGTTGCAAGTTTCAGTTCAGGTTTGTTTTTAAAGACACGAGCGAGTCAACATTTTTGCAATTATTTCAGTTTACTACATTTCAAAGGAGTCCTATCTGATGATAAATTTGCCACAACCAATTAATATACCTACTGTCAAATTCCCTGACTAATTCACTACAACCATATAGTGATTTGCAATTTGGCAACAACATGGCAATTTGACTAGATCAACCAATTAAAACAAAAATGTAGCAGAAATTAGTTAACCCGATTTAGTTAACTTTATATCATTGATAATCAAAAAATTTACATATATATATAACGTTACAAAACGTTTGACATTCATAATAACTAATAACTTTCAATTATTCTTGATATTCATAACCAACGTTATATAGTACAGTAATGTGAGTTTGAGGATGTAGATGAGCCACTGCGTTCGCCTGGAATAGTTTTTGTTAGATGCTGAGATAAATCAACTTTTGTTTGTCATCGTGCCGGTACCCCCCCCCCCCCTCGACAAACTTATCCCTGCTGGTAACCCCAGCGCTTATCATGCTGGTACCCCCGACGAATCCGTTCTTAACTGCTGGTAACCACAGCTCTTATCTTGACCGTATCCCCGACTAACCCGATACTTGATACAGTACGTTGACTTATTTTTAAACGGTACCTAGGCTAAGTCCTCCTCCGCTAAGCCTAAATGCACATGGACCAAGGATAAAAACATTTCGTCCTCGGGTGACAGGATCCTTTTTGGTCTTCTCTTCATCCCAGATATTGGTTGCTTATAATTTTTTAATTAAAATTGTGAACTCTATCACTTAACCGATTAAACAAACATTCAAAAACTGCATATGATTGAAGTCCTCTATAAAGATTAACCAATTTATCATTATTTTTAATGTCATTAATTGAAAATGATTTTCTCTTCTGATTTTTTTCCAAA
>JAUBWS010094343.1:0-11281 GCA_032270445.1 Darlingtonia californica | reverse complement strand
AACATGTAATATGAAAGTGTCTGAATCGCTTAATAAGATTAAAATTCTGACAAATACATCAAAACCTGGTCACTTACGCAACTGAAAGTGTCTGAATCGCTTAATAAGATTAAAATTCTGACAAATACATCAAAACCTGGTCACTTACGCAACTGAAAGTGTCTGAATTGCGTTATAAGGATTATGCAAGTACCCATAATAATTGAATTTGATAGAGCAAACAAAAACTGGCATAAATAGTATTATTACGTCAAGCGTTCCCCGTACGCCATCCCCCGCGTAGTAATCAAATTCCTAAAATCCCACCGATTTATTTCTTTAAAATATTTTTTTCCTTGACACGTTTTCTAAAGGTCTTTCCAGGTTGGTCACAAGATTGGTTAAGAACCGCTATCTTCACTTGACGACATAATTGAAAGTTGTTGACTCTCCAATACACAGTACAGTCACAAAATGTCTTTTTCCCAATCAGTTTGTTTACAAAACGTTCGTTTGTAAAAAGAAAACGCTTTAAATGGTCGAAAATTCAGAACACTTTCCCTGTTTTTTTTTGCACTCAGCGCAGAGAAAAATTATGCAATGTTGGATGAATTTTGACTCAAATGCATCCAACACGGAAAATGAAGAATACCTTTCGAAAATCTTCTTTGATGTCAAATTTTGTTTCCACAAAAAAGAGTAAAACTTTTTAGAAATATTTACTTATTCTTAGAGATTTCAAGATAAATTTTCTTATGTTTTGATTTAACTTTCCATAAGTTTAATTTACTTGAATCGTCAGATATTTTCTTAGTTTTAGCTTTAATGAAATATTTTTCTCACTGGCCTTTATCTTATTACAAGATAATATTACTTGTAGCCTAGTTAAATTTACTTGAGTTAGGATAATATATCTAGGTAAGATATTATTTTTTTCAGTGTACTATTCAGACAAAGGAATAAAGTAGTCAACTATGTAATATTAAAACTAAATGGCAAAAAAGTTATATTTTCCTCGCATGTAAAATATCTTGGTATATTAAAACATTATTTACCAAGGGACACTTTGATTTCAATTTAATATTTGCTATTCTCATAGCATATTTCATAAGGTTCTCAAGTTTGGGGCTTCACATCAAAGTCTCTAAGTAACAGTAAGAATTCTTCGTTTAAAAAAAGCAGTTCTTCGAATTATTACTTTTCCTAATTTCAACTCTCCATCAAAGCCTATTTTTTCTGATCTTAAAATTCTTACTTTTTCAGATTCTTTAAAATTTCACATTATTCCAACCTTTCAAATTATTCATCTTCTTTGTCCTGTCAACATTATCAATCATCAGATCATTCAAAAAGGAGTGAATCTATAAGCTTCTAGTTAGGCCCTTTGCCAGGACCACCGCTTTTGGTCTCAAGTCTTTACGCTACCCACCAATTCTTGATTGGACTTTATTCAACAACTCCAAGGACAACAAAATGTTTGTAAATCTGTTCTTTTAAGTTTTTACAACCCTATCCATTCAACTGCATAAACAAAGATTTTATTAAAAACTCGTTTTTGTAGTAAAGATTTAGAAACTAATATTTTATGATCATATTCAGGTCAAAAACATTAGTTTACTAGTACTCATAATATTTGATGGTCTCCTCCTATGTCACAATCATAATGTATATATTCTACTTAAAATACTTTGAAATAAAAAAACCACTGCTACTGCTACTACTACATACCTTACAACCCATCACAGAGATGTTTTGGAAAATGAAAAAGGACATTGTTTATATGAAAGTTGTCTTAACAAATCTGAAGATACAGGAAAAAACAGATAATACAAAAAATACTTTTTCCAAATACAGGATGTCTGTAATTATTGTACCAAACAAGTTTTTCCGTCATTACCCTCCCGATTTTTAATTTTTGGAAAATTTTCCAATCCCCCCTCTTGATTATTCGGTACTATAAAGTACATGAAGCAAGAAAGAGAACTCCAGTCCACAATTATTGTTTTTATTCATAGTGTGAACTATATAACAGAAATCTGTTAATTAAAACGATCAAAAAATATGACAAATTCCAAAATTGCTAAATACCCAATCCCATACAACCAATTAATTCATAATATAAATTTGGCATTTCGTTTTAAAATATTCTACTTATTTATCGAACAAAACAATGTCGGACATTCATTCATTCTCTCAGTAATTCATTCATTCATTCATTCACTCCTTCATTATTGATCTTTGAGTAGGATAAAATTTACAGTTTGAGTATAAAACTGATATGGAATTTAAAGTGTTGTTTAAAATACTGAAGCTCATTCGAAACTTCCAAACAGTCTAAAAAATGCTCTATTACTACACGCTTTCTTTTTTAATAAGACTATCAGAGTGAGATTTCACGTGGAAGATAATAGGCATATTGTTTAGAACAACAAAAATAACAATATTCTCCTCTGAAGCAAAATCGGCTTTTTCTTCTAACAATCTTTGCTTACAACGTAAACCTACAAAACTTTCAAAAATCTAAAATGCCATCTTTACTACAAATTGAAAACTAAAAAAGTTTGTTTGACAGAATTGTCTGTGGCACAAAAATTTCGTCACCTCAAGAAAATTTCGTCACTGTTGTCTGACATCGTTTTACACTGACATGGAAAAATAATTTCTGTGTGTAGATCATGAATCAGCGTATGCCGTGAAAAAATACCAAAAAATCAAGGCAAATAAAAATAGTTATATGTAACAAAATAACAATAGTAATAATAAAATAGCACTAAAAAAGTTCTATTAGCAACCGCGAAAATTTCTCCCTTTAAAGTACATTCTATGAAATAAGGTAAAGAAAAAATATTTGAAAGTGTACAAAAATCAAAAATTTTCTTTTTTGTAATAAGAGCAAAATTTCCCTAAACTCTTTCAGGTCTGGTGGTGGCTATTAAACCTTTAAATACTTATACCCTAAACTAAACATTGTTAGCCCAAAATATTTCCTAAAAGTACGTTTAATTTTAAGTAAAACTGATTCGTTTTCAACGCCCGAACTTTTACGGGTATTTTTTCCCAAAATGTTCAGTTTTATTCGACCTGAAAGGGTTAAGGCGAAGGTTAACGTTAAGAATTTCCAGTTAAACATTTTTGCATGACCTTTTCATTCTTCAGCAATTGACAGTCGAAACTAAAAGGAAGAAAACTCCCCCGAGTTATAGTAGATTTTGCAGACTAAGATGTAAACATTGAAAAGTCTTTAGAAAGGCCTGACGTTCTTCTGTCAATAAACCGCAACAAATAAAAAACGAAACTGGCTGACGTTTACACAGTAATTCACTGTAACATCTAAAACGTAAAACAATTTCAAAGATCAGTTCCAGCTATTACACGAGAAAGCTACAAAATAAAACTGAAGAAACTATTTCTGCAAAGTTACATAAACAATATATAAAATAATGTATTATTTATCATTAAATAAAATATAACTTTTACAAGTAAAATATGAACAACTAACTAACAATTTGATAATTATTTGTTTTTTTGATTCAGTATAACAAATGTAATTAAGAAAATGAGCAGTGTAATTTTGTGCATGCGCATGCGCACACTACGTAGGCTAAAAGTAGAAAAATTTAGCTTAAAAATAAAAATTAATTTCTTCATTTTTCGCGGAAAATTAATGCGCGAAATTAAGCACCGAAACATTTTCTCCAGACTTTTCAACGAATTATTTCACTCCGTTCGGTCCATTCGGCACGACGTCAGTCTATTCATTTCCGAAAAAGAACTTCTACACTTCACCAATTTTATCAAAGAACGAGACATGCGATAAACAACATAATGTTGGAAAATGTTTTCTTAAAAAAATACTATAACAATTAGAAAAAATGAAACAGAAACCAAAGTTTGCTTCTGCCTATCCGAAAGAATGTGTCGTGCCAACACTGTTCAGCTATTTTTTCTAACAATGTGACGTCGTATCAGTTTTATAGCAATTTAAATTTTGACGTCGGCGAAAAAATGCTGACGTGAAAAAGACAATGTCGATTTTAAATCTACAAAAGCACAATCTTTGACGGAAAATTTCTTGCGTAGTGGTCTTTAGAACGTAAAAATTAAACCAGAATAAATTATTTGCATGAATTTCAAAGGCTTCACATGTACATTGAAACAACTTTGAAATGACCAGTTGTACGGTTTGGATGGCTTTTCAATCATCATTTCACGATAGCAATAAAAACCAGATTATTTGCTATTGTTAAATACAACCAAACTTATGCCCACTTCTCCAGCAGTTTCATTGGATTTCCTTCTGACCAATCCTTCCTTGTAATCAAGGCGTCTTTGAAACTCGATAACCCAGTCATCACAATGCCACCTTTGTAAGCCGCGTTTATACGCTCTTCAGATGCAATTATCTACAATAAAATAAATGGATAATAGAAAGTCTCCAACACAATTTTTGGGAGATGCTGGCTAAAGTGATTATTCAGAAAATAGTTTTTGTACAATAAACCCTAGTAAGGTGGCCACTCATTTTCAAGAATCAAATTCCAGTTTTTTTAATTTTTCCAGGAGAGTCTCGGTCCAACCGCAGAAATTTGAATGAAAAAAGAGACAAAACCAGCTGAATTAACCTTCAATAAATAAAATTTACAAATTTAAGTCACAGACATAAAGAATCCCACTCTTAATTTAGCAAATAATTTATTTAGGGTTAGGGTTAGTAGAAAAAATAATTGTACTTCGAGAACCAAAAGTTAGTCAATAACTAAACATTCAAATGCCTGAGAAAAAATTCCAGGAGTCTCAATGAGTTTCAAGGACTAATGGCCACCATGCCTACGAGGAATTAAAAATTATAATAAACCCCTAGGAAAACAAGACAACAAGAAATAATGCCCTTAAAAAATCGAACTTCGATGTAAGTAACTAAAAACGTTTGAAGACCGCGAAATTAACTACACGCGAAATTTTGGGGTGATCTGGAGTTCTTACAAGACAACTATGGATTGGTTTATTTTAATGAGCATTTTATTTCTGTTCTTTAGAAATCTGGTGGCATTTTATTGTCTTTCATCGAATTAAAAAATCCAATCATACATAAAATCTTGTAAAAACTCCAGCCTGGCCCGAAATTTCTACAGTACACTCAAGAGAATTCACGTAGAAATAATGATTTACCTTAATATTAACAGCGTCCGGGAAACATGAACGTAATTCTTCTTCTAACCTACCAATCAGACCTAAAAGAAGAAGCATGAAGCTAGTTCTGTCTTCCGTATTATACAAGAAGCAAGAAAACCGGCTAGTATGATATAAGTTCGGTCTCCTTGAAACAATCTAAGAAACATGTTTAACCTGTTATCAATGACCTCCCTGCCTTTTTGGTAACACCTGCAGAAAGCATTTTTGGAATTAACTGAGATTGAAATTTGCTAACCATCTTTTTCAGGATATATCAAGTTCCTTTTTTTTTAAATTTACCTAAGGTTCTTCAAAAAAAAGGTTGTTCACTCACCAGGTAGCATTGAAGTACCACCAGATAGATAAATATTTCTACATAAAATTCTTCGTTGATCAATGTCACATGCTTTGATGGCACGTTCGACCATATTGTGGAGTGGTGAAACATCTTTACCAAACAGCGAAGGATTAAATAAACCCTCTGCACATCGGTATTTGATGTTGCCAACTTTTATAACTCTAAAGAAGAACATAACACTCCCTTATCATCTACTACCATATATAATGAAGGATAGTTGATTGTGGTAACTTTTATAACATTGAAGGGGAACATAACACTCCCTTATCATCTACTACCATATACTATAAAGAATAGTTGATTGTGGCAACTTTAATAACATTGAAGGAGAACATGACACTCCCTTATCATCTACTACCATATATTAAAAAGGATAGTTGATTGTGGCAACATAACACTCCATTAATATCTACTACAGTCGAATCTCACAATCTACCTAGGTCTTTTTGATAATTAGTTACAATTTGATACTTTACCTTTGCAATTTGACCATCTATTTATAATCTACCTCGATATGGTACCAATGATCAGCGACCAGACCCACAGAAACACCTACGAATCTAGTGGAACTCGAGCCTTCAACCAAGCCTTTCTAGGCCAATTTATTTACCAACTGAGATACTGGTCCATAACAAAACATTGATTTGAATTCAGTTGGGATCGTGATGGAAGTGAAGTTCCAAGTTCCCTCTTTAATGCTACAACTACACCAACGGCAAGCAGAAAATACAGTGCACGTGCCATAATAAACGCCTCTTCGATTTAATAATAGTATCTATTCAGTTAGATTTCATTCCTACCAGTTATCACTTACTTTCTATTTTCTGGTAAATCAAATTTTTCAATGTCTACTTCAATGGCTTTCGGTGATGATGTCATATCTTCTTGGAAATCCGATGAGACTTCAGCAACCTACAGTAAGAAAGACAAATGGACAAAGTGATACTAAATGATTTATTTACACTGAGTCATTTGTGGGAAAAAAGCCGGAGGGAGGGGGGGGGGGGGGAGGGGCGGGGGGCAATTATGTGTTAATGCATACCGTTATGTGCGGCCCATAACGGGTCTTTTTTACCTAAATCACCCAAGGCTCTAAAACGGACAACCAAATGCATATCTGAAAAGAAAACGCATATTTCGCCGCACTGTAAGGGTACAAAAATTTACAAGAAATGCACTGTAATGGTACTCTCAGGTGCCGAATAAACGGGGAGGGGGGGGGGGTCAAAATAAACGGGGGTTGGAAAATTTTTAATAAACCCAGAAATTGATAAACGACGTTTTTTGAATATAACGTTTATTCGGCACCTAAGAGTATGTAAGGATATGATTTCGGAATGTGAAAATTTGTTCCCCCCAGGGAACAAAAGTACAACTATTCAAACAAACTTATATTAAAAGACAGATTCTACTACCAATCTGAATCAAGCATATAAGAGCAATCTATAGAAATATTAGTCTCGATCATCCTACTAAGAACTGAGTGTTTAATCAACTATGTATGTGTATAGTTTTTACTAGATTTTCAAAACTAACGAAACCTTGAAATATAAAAAGTAGAAACACGTTTCGTACCTGTTCTTTAACATATCGTACCACATAACTTTCAATATCTGTAAATAACCTAAAGAGTAAAACATATGGGCATATAGTGTAGCTCATAGTTTGATATTAGAGATCATGATTTCTACACTTGAATCAACATCTAGCCCTTCAGTGTCTAAAGGTCTTGCAACCTCGACACCCCCAAGTTTTATACACCAAAATGACGCTCTTGTTGAGCATATTTCATAAATGAAAATAATACATTTTTTCAGGTTTTTTTCGAAATTTGGTTAGGGTACTCGCTCACAAAAGACTAAAAAATTATAGCAGTTAACTCTGAGAATTTTTGCTGCAAATTTGAAGTCAAAACTATTTCTAGATTTTGAACTATCTACTTTTTTCTATTTAAATGGGCGCAATGCACTGAAGGGCTAGATTATTTGACTTACTCCAGCAAATCATCTTTTATTAAAAACAACTCTTTTTCTTTGTTAGAAATGCTCCTAAAATACTGTTGTTAAAGATGGCAAATTTTTCTTCGTTGCTCAAATACCATTCCAAACAACGTTTAATCTTCCATTTATATATCACGCATGCGCACTCGTGAGAAAGTCGATATTTCATAGAAAAATCTGCTTCACGATAATCCTGTTTACTTTACAAATAAAAATATTTTTAACACTTTGAGTGCTAATAACCGCTTATGCAGTCATAGCTGAAAAAAAACTTGTACGGTCCTGGTATCCTTGGGTAGTGCACATACTTAAAAAATTCAGCAGATAAACATCGCCGAAAAAACTTCGGCAGAAATTTTTTCGGACAGATTTTATGGTCTAGAAAAAAATTTTTGGAGTAAAGATTTGTGATAAATGTGGAAACAAGACAAATTTTAGGCAAAAGTTTATCGAAAGTTGGACCCTGACGTTAAAAGTTAGACGTAAAATTAAATATAAATCATTTGTGTATTGGAATACAATTAAGGAAAACTTCGTTTTTTATAACGAAATTGACGATATAATTTTCCCAAGAGGAAAAAACTCAATATCCTAAATTGATTTCTACATGAACTCGGAATTTCGGATGGATTAATATTTCGACAGAAAAAAATCCGAAATTTGTCCCGCCGAAATGTTTGGGTTTCAATTTAGCTCCGCCATCCATGCACCAAGGAGCGGTTCCCTTATTAGCCAAAAACCATGTCAAAAGATTGGCGAGATCTGGAAATATTTCCACATTGACAGGGTTATCGAGCAGCCCTGTAACGACTATGTACGAAATGTTCACCTGTCTACACGGCTTTTTTACTGTAAGGACGTTTCCTGCTATATTATTTCAAAGTCCTACTTCAAAGGAGATTCGGTTACTTTTGGCGTACAAACTTTCACGAGCAGAAACTTTCGCAATTTTCGCGAATTTAGACTTAATTCGTGAAAGATTATGTTTTCAAAAATTTTCGACTAAGCGATTCGCGAAAGTTTATGCTCGCGAAAAGTGTAAATTTTCAAAAGTTTATGCCAAAAATTTTGCAAATTTTGATACTCGCGAAAGTTTCTGCTCGCGAAAGTTTGTACGCCTAAAGTAACTTGGACATTCGCTGAGTGGGAAACGATTTTTATGCCCCTACAGAGTGCCACGTACGGAGAGTATACTGTATGTAACAATGACAGTTGGAATGTTAATAAGTATACAAAGCATGAATTTGGCTGATGATATGAAGGCTAAAATTGTGACGTTCCATTGGAAAGGGGGCATGGTCATTTTTAACGAGATCATACTCCACCTACACAAATTGCGTGTTGCTTAAATAGAAATGACCTCCTCCACAGACGTTTTTTCATGATTTTGAGAGGCAAACAAATGAATTATGAATAGCTTTATGCTCCCTTTTCCCTACGACCGTCACAATTTTAGTTTTGGTTTTTCGCAACTAATTCGATCTCAAAGTTCCATAAGCTTATGTAAAAAGAAACGTGTATGAAGTGTATGTACGTGTATCTATACAAAGTCAGATATTTAGATGACTATATACTTTCAGGGAATAGAAGTCCAACAGGAACTAAAAACAGGAATGTTTGCGTCGGGCAATTACTTTACTTAACAATATACAAATTTCAAGCTTCGAAAATGCATGAACATCATTTTGACGAATACACAAATTGAACATTAATATTTTTGTAAGATGACATTGAAATATGGAATAGAAACATTTGCAGTAAAAAATAAAAATCGATAAAATTGAGTTTCAAAATTTAGACAGAATTTAAAAAAAATGATTTGTTAATACAGATTTACACTATATACATGTAGATACTGTTATCACATAAGCTCTGCTGTATAATCAAGAACTAAAATTTTAAAATTGAATATATTGATAGCTTTAAAAGGCTAAAAATTTTTACGAAATAAATTGTTACGAAATAAAATAAGTAAATACAGGATCATCGCAAGTCTTACGGAACAACATACGAAACAACAAGATATAATGGGTCTTCTTACGTACATCTTGTCTTAATTTTCGCGTAATTTATTTGGTGGTTCACATAAAAATCAATATTTCGCGAAGTTTAATTTGTGACAATAAAATCAATCGAAATCAAGATTTTGCTTAAAACTTGATAATTTCTCTGTTCTTCAAATTAACAGGAAGCAATAAAAATACAATCCATAAATTTATTTGGAAAAACCAAGACAATTACTTTAGGATAAATTTCACTTAACGAAATTTTGCAAACCTGCAAGTTTTCGCAGCATTACGCAAAAATATATGAACTCAAACTTTTCATAATGACTATTTTTACGAAAAAACCTAGAACAATTAAGAAAAATGGCTAAAATTTCTGCCACCTTACGAAATAATATCAATTGGAAAGTTCAACCATTTAAGTTATATAAAGTTTACTTTTACCACATTGTTGAATTCAAAAATTTGCTGGTTCAGTAATTATATATTTCTCATAAACTTTATCTCTGGAGTATTAACAGCAATTTCGGCAAGAATTCCCAATCCTTCAAAATATATACAAAGAATACAAGAACATCGAAGCTATCCGTCAAGTTTTGTTAATAACATAAAATCAATATCTTTATTTAGGATTTTCTACCGTCAAGCCAATCAGTCTATATCTTAATAACTTAATAACAGGAATAAAATCGTCCTGGGACAATTCAATGTAACCAAAATAATGTTTTAAAAAGAGCTTGAAAATTACATAAATTTAAACACTTTTCTGTAAAAAACCATTGACACAGTCTGACAGTTTGTTTGAAATGGTGCACATAGAACAGGGGCATAGCTGAAATCTGTATCAAATTTGCCACTCTAGCATCCAAGATTGACAGTAAATTCTTGTTTATTCAAGATTTACAACTTCTCTCTTCATTCGCTTTTCATCAAATGCTCTCTTCGTGTTTTTCTCTGGTCTGAAAATGACAACGAAAACCTTGTAACTGTACATTAACAGGAAATGCAACATGTTTAAAATGACACATATGGCAAAGAGCAAAATTGTTCTCCTGTGTTCATTCTCCTGCGCAGAGTATATTCCTATGGCTCCAATAAATATGACACAAGAAGTGAATGATGAATACAGCACGTATGTAGATTCTCTGAAGTAAGAAGGAAGATTTCGGCTGCGTATTCCTTGTATCACATTGAAGATCACGATTACAAAAATGACGGCAAACTGTATAAGAACTGCACTGTTATTATCGCAGTAGTACTCTCTTATAAGTGTAATTTCGTCGTAAGTTGTTTCAACATCTGGAAGCTGTCCTCCAATGGTGATTCCAAAGATACCAACATCAAGAATGATCATGATTAGTATGGTAAGAATCTCTGATGCTTTTATGACTGCAAACTCTTTTCTTGAAATCCTTATATCTATTTGAAATATCATCAAGATCTTCTGTGTTTTGCCCAAATTGATTGTTGTGCTCAAAGTGAAACATACACCAATCAACAATGGTCTGACTATACATATTTCTTGGCTTGGTTTGCCCATAAACAGAAAAATAAGCATTATGGAAAATATCGCATGTGTTGAAATTTGTACGATAGATAGTAGAAAGTTTGAAGCACGGACCAACGGTGTATTCCGGAATTTTACAAATATGAAAAATACTGCAATAGCCAAGATTAGTTCTATTGAGGAAGCAGTTGACAAACAATTAAATGTGATGCTTTCATCCGATGATAGAACATTGTCTTCGTAAGGATCATAACAGAAC
>JAUBWS010094332.1:0-11283 GCA_032270445.1 Darlingtonia californica | reverse complement strand
GCAAAAGAAAATTACATTTAATGACTTTGACACCTCTCCTCCTGGCTTGCACGACCTACCCTAGATACGCTACTGAACGTCATGATTTTTTTTTAATAAATGGTAAATGTATTTCAGAAGAATTAAACAAAACAAAAAGAAAATTAAGCTCTAGCATTGTTAACTGAATTTGTGTTTTCTAATACATTTTTTACTTGGAATAATTATTTATTTTTCAAGTTTTGTTTCGTTTAATTTCTCTTATAACCTACGTTTTCCAGAGAGATTCGAAAAATCATGATCCTAGTAAAGAAAATTGTCATTCTGAAATTAAAAGGATATCGTTAATATTAATTGTAGCTTGTTTCCCTATAGAGAAAAGGAAAATATGCAAAACTAGTTGACAGATAACAACTGCATCACTGCCATTTTTGGCTGTTCTATTTATCTTTTAAGGAAAATTACTGTTTTGCTTATGTTTTGGGCTGTTTTTGGCAGTTTTATTTGTCATTTTAAATGGAGAAGATTTACAGCTACTTGTGGTTATTTTATTGCCTATTTGGCTGTTTTATGCAGACTTTAGTCTTCAAATCGTTAAATCTTTGAGTCCCGAAATAACCTGGGACACATTTACACCTAAACAGTCTAGATACAACAATCATTGGACAAGGTTCTTCTCTTATAGTTCCAAGGGCACGTACCACCCGTGCAATTAATTCTTTTGATTTTCGAGCAGCGCTTGCTTGGAATTACCTTCCAAAACATGTGAAAGTAGAGAAGAGCCTTTCTAAGTTTAACTGTGGCATAAATGGCCTAAATACCTATTGCAGATGCTTGAATTGCCAGTAATTATTCTATGTTTTTAATAATTTTATATGTTTAGTTGGATTTGATTAGTCGCTGTACTATTTTAGTTACCAACATTAAAGAAAGCATAAATAAATAAAATAAAACTTTGCAATTCACCTTTTTTTACGTTGGCGAAAAAGTGCCGACTTTAATAAGGCAATGTTAATTTTACGTCGGCAAAATTTATTTTAATAGTGGTCTACTTCATGATAAAATAGGGAATTACTCTCAAACAATGAAAAATCTTGTTTTTTCTTAAACAGCTTTAAAGTAAAAGTAATTTATGACGTAAATATAAGTCAAGATAGAGAAAACCGCTTAACAACTTTTTAAAGAAAATTCTTAACAGCAAAAACACAGTATCGTCGGCAAAAAAAAGTGCCGAAGTAGTATAAATTGTTTGTCTTTTTCGAGGGAGTTTACAGTTTTATCCCATTTTTCTTTCTTTCTCTTTTTTCATTTCTTTCTTTAGTTTGGTTATTTCCCTTTTTCATTTATAAGTTGTTTTTAAAAGCAAAAAGGAGAAATTAATTAGCCAAATTCACAACCGTTTTACCAGAGATGTGCACAACGCTATTTTTGTAGGGACGTTTTACAGCAACTCGAATAAATGTGTGCTATTGAAAAGAATTTTCAATGAGTTTTACACTACGGTTATGATCTTGGAAGTTAGTTTGTTGATGTGAATCTTAACTATGAAACTCGCCACAGTAGCGTATCTAGGGTAGGAGAGGTGTTGAATTCATTAAATTGTAATTTTCTTTGGCATCAAGTGACTACATAATGGAATTTTTAATGACTTTAATGACATTTGTCGCTCCTTCTGTAAGCGCGACCTACCTCTAGCTACCCCACTGCACCAATATTTAATGACTTTATTGGGATTTAATTAGCTATGTACACGGATGCAATAGAAATACGTTTTATGTTACAATTACAGCTGCGAGTTGTTGTGTTTTGTGTCCCTACAAATGTTTATGTGCACAAAGCATGAATTTGGCTAATAATTCTCTTTCTAAGAAAATACAAAAACTTGAAAAAAAATCATGAACACATCATCAATGCATCAAGAATACATCATGATCAATTAACAGTATTTGAATTCATCTATAGATAAAATTATTTTCTTATTTGTACAAATAGTTTACAGAAGAATTAATTCCCAAAAACAAAAAATGGGATCTCTATAAGGTTTTCAAAAAATTCTTTCAGGGCTAATTTTTGCAAGTCAAGAACAAATTTCACAAAATAAGAACCACTTTATTATTGTTATCCAAAATACTATAACTATAGGACAAGGTTTAATAGAAAATTTGCAAAATTAAATCCAAAATTAATATTGTTACAAAACCACAATTCTTTGTAAGATTTGTAATCATCAGGATGGCATAATTACAAGAATCTGATTGGTTCTTGACCCGTGCGATTAAATCCGTAGTGATACCCTCTTCTATAACAAAATATATTTTGTAGACCAATGAAATACAAAAAAGTAATTTTGTAAAATACATTTTAACTCTTTTTTCATTTTTTTCTTTCTGGGGAATTTTTTGAATCAAAACAAAACAAAAAGAAACAAGTTTTAACATTTCTTCATTATTGATTGAAACATTATGGAAAGATTTGGGAGTGCAAACCAAGAATTTAAACATTTAAAAAATGCCAGTTCAAGTAAAACACGAGAAGATCCACAAACACATGGCCAACGGAGATATATAATTTGGTACATAAAAACACAGAACAGTGATTATTAAAAGAAACACTTTAGGGGATTTATTCCCATATGCGGAAATGAGATGATTAATTCCCGTAATAATTTATCTGAAAACAAATAAAATTTGATGAAAGGCTCATTTAAGATTACATATTATGACATGGGGCATACATATGACATGTCTTCTTTCGAGAAAAGCAACAAAAATTATGCCCTCCTGATGATTAACAAGGAATCACATGGTAAATGTCGTTCAATTAACAAAAAAATAACTTGTTGCAAGAAAAAGCATAAAATCATACCTATGATACCTATGGTTTCGGTGCTTTTTCTTGCAACTCGTTATTTTTTTGTCAATTGCCCTCCTAACCATGCGATTACTATTACTTATCATAAATCGTTCTAGGTAACTAATGTAAGCTGAAATAAATTCTCATGTTACAGAACATTTTATTTCAACATTTTTGTGACCTTACTACAGTAGCGTTTCAGTGCAAATCCAAGAGAATTAAAATGTCAAAAAAAGGCTTTAACAAATATAAGACAGTAAAAAGTTTTTCAAAGACAGTTAAGCGTGAAGCAGTCGCTGTTACGTGTGGTGTAAACAGTCATTGACATTCAGAAAACTTGCCTCTGCAAATTTAGGATATTTTTTTGCCGAGGTAAGCAGGAAAAGTCTAGGTTACCTCTGAAAAAGCCTCAGCAATTGCTGAGATCCGAGGTGAATTTCAATGACTGTGTAAAGCGGTCATTTACGTAGTTATTTATGGATTACTTTTGACAGAAAATACAGACGGAAATTGATTTCTTAGGGTGTTTTTTGTAGTTTTTTATTCCTTTTCTTCTGTTTCAGAACTTTCTTTATTTTTTTTGAGGAAGTTTCATTTAAAATGATAAGATACTTCTTTTTTATTACAACCTCTTTTGTATTAATAAAAGAAAATCTAAACCATAGTGCAAAGTCTTTCTTTTCTCTAATTGAGAAATTACATAAAATATTCATCAACATAAAACCATTCTGAGTTGCCTTATTTAAATAGAAAACACCTATATATGCATTTATTCTTACCAGACTAAATAAAACATTATTTTCATGACATGAATGAATATTAATTTGAATTATTATTTCGTGATTTCAAAAGCAGAGAAACATTTGTGCTTTAGGAGACATTTCTCATGCATTTTATAGTTTGTGTTTTTTAAAATGATGGAGTCCATTTTGTATGTTAGTTTTCTCTGATTTTCCTTTTTATTGCTACCGTTTTTCTGATAGTGACTGTATGAGGTTTTCAAGCTATGACTTGAATCTTCATCTGCTATATACAATTAATAGTTCTTACTTTTTTGTTGATAAAAATTGTGCTTTCATTACAGTTAGTAAAGAATGATTTTAAATGACAATAAAAACGTTTGGGCACCTGATGGACGCGAAGGCTTCTGCATTGGCAAGATTGTCGACATCGGGTCAGACACTATTTCTGTTGCGCTACAAAATGGAAAGGTAATACTATATACGTAGTAATCTATTTGGAAATTGCAAATCGCATATTCTCTTTTATATTAGTTCGGTTCTATACAAGAAAGTAGATTTTTTTAAAAAGCAAAAATATTGTATTCTCTTTGCCATGGGTTTCTATGGATAGCATTTCATGTTATCAGATACACATTTACCTTGTAGTGTCATTAATTTGTTCTGAATGATCAAGAGGAAGTTTGAACTGATGTCTTTTTTTTCATGCAACGTTATACATAACACTTTTCTATGAAAAAACAATATGTATATTACACCTTATCACATGAACAAAAGTTTTCAAAAGTCAAATCTATTTTCTAGACGTTGTAAGCACCTTAACTTGATCCCAAAGAATTCTTTAACGCTTCATTTCAGATGGGCTGTGCTTGTTGTTGCATTTTTTTTCGTTGCTTACAAACTTACAACATCCCTATTTCAACCCCTTGTCAACAACGTTATTTCTCATATCAAGTCCATTCATGGAGTTTTGTAAGTCAGTAATTGTTTTTGATTTTTTCTAGACGATTTCAGCACCTTACAAAAGAGTATTTGCATCTGAAGATGACAACAATAAAGACTACAATGATAATTGTAAGAAAAATTCATGGATTCTGTTAAAAAAATCTACATTTGTTATAGCATCATGTTGCTCCCAGGGAATTATTTAGTAATATACTTCGCTCTATGCTTTATTATGGTGAATATAAATTTTATTGTCTTACCTATTTGGATTTCAGAATTTTAGCTTATAGCAGTTTTCCTTTAAAAGTTATTAAACAACCCCACCCTACTTGGATTAGTATAAAAAGGTTTTTATTCTTGCAAAAACTTTTTATTCTTTTTCAGGCGCATTGATGTATCTCAATGAAGCCACATTATTACACAACATCAAGATAAGATATAAAAATGATAAAATATATGTAAGTTCTAAAAACTCTTATGTATTATTTCTTTCATAATTTCATCAAGGGAAATAAAATTTCCAGCTTAATAATAAAACTCTTAAAATTGTTATAGAAATTAAAAGAAAGTGTTCTCCAAAATTATAGAACATGAATCAGGGGTGTCTGAACCTTGTACTTTTTACAAGGTGAGGCTGAGAAGAATTGGAATTAAAGAATTGGAATTATGCATTCCAATAAAGTTCCATGTGGTTCAATATAATCCCCATTTGCGTCAGTCAACTGACATCACTTGGACAGTCACTTTGTCCATAAAAATAAATGAAATCATATTTCAAGGTTTTTTTTAAGAAGGAAGTCCCTTTAACCCTTTTCCCCTTTGGGGTATAGAGTAGCCTGCAGGAAAAAAGGGCTTAGAACTCTTATTCTACTTTTTGGAATGGTTACATCAACAAAACTGAAAAGGCTAGTCTTTGCTAAAATCACTGGATAAAATGAATATGCTAAGAAAAGAATGGTTCTATAGAGGATATTTGTGACCTTCCAAGCGATTTGGAGTACATAACTTTTGACCGATAAAGTATCGGTTCATTTGACCGTTCATTGACCGATGTAAATATGAATTTGACGGTTCAAAAAATAAAATTAACCGATAAACAACCGTTCGCTTCATCAGAGTATTGAACGGTCAAAAATAGACACCCATAGACACTAACCCTTTTATCAGTCCTTTCTTTGATTTCAGCAGCGGAAACGAACTTTTTACCAGTCAAATATCGGTCATATTTTATCCCGAGCCGCGTAGTAACGGTTGACCGATAAGCGACCGATAAATTATTTTGCTCGAACGTTCAATAGCTAAATTTGACCGGTAAAAAAGATGCCCGATACACAGAACAATCAAAATCTATGTACTCCGAATCGCTTGGAAGGTCACATTTGTTTCACTCTTTATAACATATGAAATTTCTGACTTTTATTCCTATCTCGCACATTTGTTTTCTCAAAAATTGTCGAAAGAAGGTGAGAAATTCGAATTTGGAGAGCCAAGCAAATGCCCTCTTACCGAGCTTGTGGTTTCCATTGATATTGTTAATTTCTGTTGTTTGTAATTCAGACTTATGTTGCCAACATTCTTATTGCTATCAACCCTTACCGTGATCTACCAGAACTGTATTTAAAAGATGCTATCCAACGTTACAAAGGAAAATCACTTGGAATGCTACCACCTCACGTTTTTGCAATTGGTAAATTTACTTTTTAACTGCTTTAGTATCAACGAAATTGTATGTATTTGTTTATTAACGAATGTTTACATAAAACGAAAGCTTTAGTGATGCAAGTCATGATGTTGTTCATGCCTGTCCTATGCAGGCTTATATGAACTGAGTAATGGTCTAACTGACCTAAGAATGTAAGGGCGAGTTAAAGTGTGCAGCACTTCAAGTTGATTCGTTGTGCATTGAAGAATTTCTTCAATATAGTTCAATTAGGAATAACAGTTTTTCGTATGATTATGGTCAAGCTAGTCGTTTTTGCATGACAGCTGTTAATAACCTGTTGGTGATGTAGGGTCCAAAGAGCCCTTCCGATATATCAAGTTATGGTCAAGCTAGTCGTTTTTGCATAACAGCTGTTACCCTGTTGGTGATATAGGGTCCAAAGAGCCCTTCCGATATATCAAGTTATGGTCAAGCTAGTCGTTTTTGCATAACAGCTGTTACCCTGTTGGTGATGTAGGGTCCAAAGAGCCCTTCCGATATATCAAGTTATGGTCATATGTATGTTATCACAACTAATCACTACCGAATGTACCCAGTAAAAAGAGATGTCAAAGGCGCAGGAAGACATTTTCAATGTTAAGAATTAATTTCAAGATATCGGTTTTTCTAATGGCGATCACAAAATTGAAAATCGTACAAACTCAAAAGTAGCCGTTTGCACTACGAAATAACACCAGTTTAGCAAACGACGTTTGAAAGATGCCTGAAGACATTTCAAGTACTAAGAAGTACTCTCCAGACATCGCTTTATTATAATAAGACGATCCCAAATCGAAAATTGCACAGGTCGAAAAATAGGTCACAATCATGTCAGACTAATTTAACGTTTGGTTAACTTTTTTAAAAGAGAAAAGCTAGTGGAACTCAGTGTGATCACTGGCGATCGCTTCCCTCTCATTCTAAACAACCGATTAATCCTTGCCGTTCATTGCTAGGTGATCGTCCGCTTTTTTAAGTCATTTTCAGATTGTTAAAGATTTTTTAAATGTTTTCACCCTCTAGCACATTATATAATCGTCACATGATAAGTGTCAAATCGGAACCAAAAATAGATATTTACTGAAACGAACTTCGAGGGTGACGTCTAGGAAGGCGAAGCACGGTTCGACTTTCAACCTCAGACTTTATAGATGACTTCTTTGACAAATGCTTACGGCAATATGTTTCTTACAGGAAGACCTTATCGATTCGAATACGAATTATAGGGATAAAAGGAAAATTTATTTTGTTCGGTTCTAATTTTGACGTATTTTTTAAAAATTTAGCTGATAAAGCATATCGGGATATGAAAGTTTTGAAGAAAAGTCAGTCCATCATTGTCAGTGGTATGTATAAAGTTGCATATGTCACCTATTAAGGACTTCACACTAGGCTCAAATTTTGAATTGTATTCCATTCACTTATCCCGAAAATCCAATATGCTTTAACCCATTTTTTGTACTTTTGTTACGTCGCTAAGCGAAAGTGGAAGGGGATTTTCACCAAAGCGTAACTGATATAAGTCTTAACATAAATTATAGATTTTCCATTTTAAAACCAGCACCCAGGTGTACTCTCTATTCATTTATTAGATCAGTGGTTCTTTTCTGTTGGAAATTACATAGGTAAAATTAGGGAGGTAAAGCTCATAGAAGTGGCAAATACAGGATTGGTGAAGATTTCAAGTAATAAAATCGGGAAACTTCTGAAATTAATGGGTAAATTTTTAGAAAGTGAGTCACAGTCTCGTATTTATTCGTTAAAAAGTTACTCGTGCAAAAACCAACATGTTAGTTGATTAATCTACACAGCCATCTTTTTTAATCATTAGGTGAGAGTGGGGCAGGGAAAACAGAATCTACAAAATATATTTTGAGGTAAGTACCGATTGATTATTCGTTTTGGAAGCTAATAGACTGATTTTATTGAAAAGTTTGAAGTCTTTTACATCATCTAAAAACCAATCAGTCAAACCAAATGGCTGTGAAAAGTACAGGGCGTCTCAAAAAATGTAGCTCGTTATAAAAAATGTCATTAGCATAGAAAATTTCTAGTTTTCCTTTGTTTTAAATTGCGGTCCCGCTGATGAATTCTACTGACATTTTCTACAGAAAGCTACATTTGTTGAGACACCCTGTAAGCACTCGATGGAGTGTGTCGTAAAACCTTGCGATGACTCTTAGAATTGTTATTAATTGTATCCTGAAGCTTTTAGTACGTTTCGCAGGCAAATTAAGTAGGGCGGAAACAGCTGTCCAACAACACTACCATAACAAAATCACGATTCTCAGCTTATTTGTCATTCAAGTATTACAAATTTTGTTTACGAATTTCAGATTCTTGACCGAGGCTTATGGACATGGTGGTATTGGGAATATCGAGAAGAGAATCGTAGAAGGTATGAATGATTTATTCCTTCATATTTTGGCGATGGATGCCTTCCTCCTTTATAAAAGGAAGTCAAAAGTAATGCCCTTTGTCATCTCGACACAGATCAAGTTCAATTTCTAATCTAGTAATTAAGCTAAGTACATTGATCCATTACGACATCTTGCCATCTCGTGCCTCTCACCTTTTTCTTAGACACAAAAGGTTTGTCCAGAACCGTGAGCATTTTATTCAAATTTATTTCTATTGTCATTAAAAGGCATTTCTGATAGTATTTTAAGTTTGAGTCACCTTATTTCGAAGCTTTTCTTGGCAGATGGTGGCTTCGTGATTCGATTGGCACCTTGTTACCTTCGTTCCTTGCCCTAGGAGAATCATTTCTCTATCGGAGCTTCGTAACTAGCCAACTAACATGTGCTAGATATTGCTTACACAGTCTAAATTGTTGAATTCTCTTTGTTATATATTCTAGCCAATCCATTATTGGAGGCTTTCGGGAATGCCAAAACACTGAGAAATCTGAACAGCAGTCGTTTTGGAAAGTATGTGGAAGTCCACTTTGATCAAAAGGTACAAGCAAATTGATCCTTTTGTGAGGGAGCATACTTTTGTTCCCTGTATGTTTTGTCAAAAGAAGTTTAAAACTATCAACTTTCTCAAGTTATTTAGCTTAAGCTTCGTATCATTCCTTTTTCAACTTTCTTCAAATGGGGGTGTACAGAAGAATTAAAGATGCTATAGATGTATTAGCGCGTGGGACCTTGATTTTATGACAGTGCGTTTGATTTCGAATAGTTGTTTGCCTTCTTTGTCCGAAAATGACGTCGCAAGCTCTGAAAAAGTCAATGCGCATTGATTCGGACTTGCAAATTGTGTTACTACCTAGATTACTTTTAACGAAGTAAAGCCCAAATTTTTCATTTAATCTTGTAACGGTAAGCGAGCACCTTTATATCAATTTGCAAAATGTTTAATTTTCTTGGTAGTTAAAGAGGCATCGAAGATTATTATTATTAACTATCATGTAATCTTATATTTCCAGCCGGAGCTCGTAGGTGCTTTCATCTCACATTACTTGCTGGAGAAATCACGTATCGTTGTTCAAAGTCCAGGCGAACGTAATTATCACGTGTTCTACAGAATGTGTGCTGGTGCACCCGAAAATATGAAGTCTGCTCTCAGGTTATCTGCTGCCAGTAATTTTAGTGTGAGTCGTTTGATTGATTGATTTGATTATCTATTACCCATTTTGCCTCTTCAGTTTTTCCTGAACTGGTTAGATGGTCCTGCCTTTTGGGAAACTTCTCAGGGCACCATGCAGAATTAGCATTATCCCTTGCTCTTTAGAGTAGTTTTGGAACAACGCGTTAACCGGGTAGACAACAAATTGCAGACCTGACTTTTCCTAGACGAAAGTATGAAAAATTGATCGATCTTATATAGTTTACTTAAATTTTTGTCTTTCAATTATAAAAAAAGATTATATCACTGTTTATAAAGTTGTTGAATAAAGTTAAACTGTAATAAGATGCGAACAATATCGGTTAATCTGTTATCGGTTATCTGTAAATTATACGTTTTTCACCGCTTTAGATTAAAATTTTTTTTAAAGATGGCGACCGCGAAAGTGGTTTCAATATTGGTGGCAACTGGTTCCAATCATGAGTAAAAAGTTTTACCAACGCGCAGACCGGAAACGGATTTAGAGCTCAAACTCAGCTAATAAAAATTATATCCCGGCCGCCGGGGTGAATAAATTTTAACCGGCCTGCAGACCGGAAACAAACAATTTTCTAAGGATGGCCTAAAATGCAATGATTTTCATTGTTTTATTTCAGTATTTGAATAAAGGTACACTGAACGAGCCTGGTATTAATGATGCCAAAGACTTTAAGATGTTGGATGACGCTATGAGAGCTGTGGGACTTTCTGACATTGAGAAGAGTAACATTTACCGTGTAGCAGCTGCTGTTTTACACCTTGGAAATATCTCTTTCCAAGAATCAACTAAAGATAAGAAAGGTTAGCATTATACAATCTTTATAAGAGCAACCAGTTTATTAGTAATTGCTCTAACAGGCCCATTTTAGAAAATAACGGCAGCGTCCGTTGGCAAAAAAAGGGCACTAAAAAGCCATAAGTTCAGATAAAAAGGGCACTTATGACCAATAAGTACCCCTACATGGACTCCAGTTTTAAGCGTTTTAGCTCAAATAAATCTTTAATTTGGAAAGGGACAAAGGGGCAGCGTCCGATAGTCGGATGCACTTTTCTTCTAAAATAGGGCCTGACCAACATCTGCAATATATCTTTTTGAAATGTAGTATGCGAGTAACATTTCTTGTACTCCTATTAAGCCCCTTGATACATTTAAAACGGACTAGCGTCATTCCATAAACTCAGTAACCCGATTAGAGAGATTTACTCCACTGCACCCCAGAGAGGCTTGATTTCAAATGGTGCTAGTGCTACTTGTCCAATCAAATTATCGGCACATTTTGTTAAGAATGTAAAAATCTATTTGTATAAAACAAAGCAATCGGCAAGCCCCTTAGCTGCTTCAGTTTGTTTTTGTTTTTTTCAATCAGTTTTATATTCCTTTCTTTACTTCAACCACGAAATAGGAGGAAGTGAACTGAAACCAGAATCTGCAGGACCAGCGGCAATTGCTGCAAA
>JAUBWS010094310.1:0-11284 GCA_032270445.1 Darlingtonia californica | reverse complement strand
TGATATTGTTAGCTGTAACCTCCTAGATTCAACTGCCATTGCATCTATATTAGTTTGTGAATCTAAAACCCTAAGACAAAATAATATAAACAATAAGTATTGAAGAAGGCTCTACCCTGCTCCCCAAAAACGTCTAATTCAACATTAAATGCCTTACTGTGCTTCCTTTTGAGTGTGTAGGTCATCCTTTTCTTTGATCTCGTTTGTCAGCTGAATTATTTTTTGCGCATTCTGAAAAAGGAAATCACAATAGTCAATATTTATTAATTGGATAGTAGATCGTTAATTGGAGAGAATGTTAATTGGGTTGAGTTCCTTAGTCGCCTCAGTGCTGGCGATTTACAAAGACAGTATAAAGATTCCCTATGATTACGTTGAGAAAATTCTGATAATCAGCCAAAAGTCAAACTGTAAACTAAAATTGCATGGAGCAAGACGTATTTTCAAATCTCCTTCTCTGAAAATTTGCTACAAAGTGGAAAACAAAATAACTGCCCTATTCTACCCAAAAAATCATATACCCCATAATGTTTTGGGTTCATAAACTTTTGAGGGTCTTAGGGTCCTGAGAAGAAGAATATCAATCCAATATACTTCTCCTTTATTCCGATGTAGTTCAGTGACTTCTTCTTGTAATTTGTATATTTTTTGTTCCAAGCGTTTCTCATTTCCTGATCCACCTGAGCCAGTACTTGAGAAAAATAAACAAAGTCAGTTATACAACCACTCGCATATATCCCTATTTTATAAGAAAAGTGTATTTCTCAACCCAACACTCTACCATCTTGAAGTCTTTTTCAAATAGAATTCCATTTATTTAATGCAAAACGCTCTATTAACTTCAGTCTACATAGAAGGCTCTGGGTGCCTACAAAAGCTCTTGTTTCTGTCAAAAATTACACTTATTATAGAGCCTGCCATGCTATTCTACATATTATAAACCTTGTATATTTGTTTCAAAATATAATAAAAATGGTACCCATATAAATTTGGCACATTTAGACCACTGACGAAGCCCATAAGGGTGGAAATGCACATGGCAAAATACTGACTTTTTTTCATTTTTCATTATTTGATAATACGATAATACGCTTACTTATTATTCACTTATTTATTTCAATATAAAGATCTATCATGAAAAATATAAAAATCATTTTCATTTAAGTGGTATTCACCATCATACGTTGAAACATAAAGAGATATAGTCTGTTTTATAGACAAGCAAAGTTTATGTTATAGCGTAAAAGTTTTAAGTACTTACTTCCCAATTGCAACTTTTCCCTGCAACTCGTGTATTTCCTGAATAGTTTAATATCAAAAAAATTATTTACGTTACTTAGTTTTACACGACAGTGAACATCAGAATACAACAGAATCATGTTAAATATACCTGTTTTAGCTGGTAAGTTTGGTGTTCTAATTCCGAATTACGTATTTTAATTGCACTCCCAGCATTCAAGAGTCTGTTGTCTAAAAGAAAAAAAGAAGAATATATATTTTAAAATCGAGATTTTCTTTTGATTTACTCCAGCTCGGAAGAAGAATCTCCAGTTTGTGAACTTTGATGTCAAAGTTAGTATTTGCCAAGGGCCTGTGCTTAATCTATTATTATTCACAATAATAATAGAAACACACAGTATCTCTTGAACTTTGTATAAACTTCTCGCTTTTGGAAGTTGATGGAACTATGTCAATAGTTAGACAACAAATTCCAAAATAATTGTAGGTATATTTGGGATCAAGCTCTACACTTTTTAAGCACATTTAAAATTTAAAAACTAGATGTGCAAATTTTTTTCACTCAGGTTTCAATATTCATATTTTACACATCACTTAAACTCAAGATTTTATCACAATTTTTGGTTGCTAAAGTCTAGATAATAAAACTTTAAATATTGTGTGTGTTTATTTTTCACTCAGATACAAAATTGAGAAATAAAATGATAAAATCATTGATCGTGATAATTACTTTTTTAACTGTATATTTATTCCTTTTATCTGTTTTTATTCTATTTTTATTGTAGTAATCTATTACCTAAGAGACTTTCAACTTTTTAGCTAAAAAACCAAACTTGTATTACGCCTGTTTATTATCAATTTTTACTGATGATGGTTAGTGGACGCTGACCGAAACGTCTTAATATATGTTTTCAAGAAATAAGAAACATGGAGCTTCTGACTTTTATTTTTAAAATGATAAAAATAATAAAGCAAAGAGATTTGGAAAATTGTTCGGAGAAGACAAAGATCGATTACCCTTTGTAAAGTTTATTTTAGGTTTTGTAAAAAAAGTTACTTCTGTATTATATATATATATATCATATGTATTTTTTTACAGTTGAAATTATTTTTTACCTCGGCAGTTTTATTACCAAGGCAAATATGGAAAATCCCTTTGTACCTCGGCAAAACGTCGGCAATTGCCCAGTGCCGAGGCAAATTTCAATGACTGGTATATAAAACCATTTTCTTCATTTTAAATAAGCAGACGCTTTTCGGACTATGTGCAAGTCACACCAAAATCATCTTTTCTCCAGATATTTATGAAAACCAGTAAATGAATATCAAAAGTCTCCCATACATAGCACAACCAATTGAAACAATCATGTTATAAAGTGAGCTTGACTTGCACATTAGATGGCTTGTACAGAAAAATATCTTAAATAAGTTTTATAACGAAAGTGTCTTGATTTCAACTGATGTATCAAGGTGTTGAGGTTGGCTTCATAGAAACAAAAACCAGCTAGAGTAAAATTACCCTAATAAAAGGGACAAAAGTGCAATAATGCGTTGACAATATGATGATCTTACTAACATTTATATGTTAGAGTGATTTATGATTTATTGTTCCTATGAATTCAAAATATAAAGAGTACTCAAATATAACAGTGTTTTTGATTTTGAAAAAACCTTAGTGATGCACAGTAAAGTTAGGAAATTGACAAAACCACAATTTTGAGCAGCGTGAAAAATAATTGTATAAAAATTGGATAATCATAGAAAATTGAATGAAGAAATTAAAGGAAGAAGTCAATACACTACCCTTGCGGTTGGTTTCGTTTCTATGAAGCCCACCTCAACACCCTGACACATCAGTTGAAGTCAAGGCTATTAGAGTTGGATTAAATTTTAACATAGAGTCTTCAGTTATGTGACCCTTACCAATTTCATACAAGCTTTAGATGATTGGTTACTGCAGTTATTCCCTGTTTTGTCAAAGACATTTTACCCAAGGTTTTGTTATTTCTTTGGAGATCAAATTCAGTTAAGGTTCATGTACCAATCTCAATTTGCTTTTCATGTTTTACACAACTGAAGCAACCAGGTCTAGGAAATTCATTGATTGAAATAATCTTGGTCTATGTTCAAGAAAACATAGACACTACAATAAATTTTGCAGCTTTGGTGATAAAATTCCCTTCAAAATGGAAAAAAACTTTTGGGGCCAACTTTTACAAATTTGTAACCCCCTGAACTGGGGTATGTCTATTTTTGGAATTTCAATCTTGTTTTTCTGTAATCTGTTTTTGCCTAGAATTAACATTCCAAGTCATTATTGAGGAAGTGAAATGCAAAGTTTGTCCAAAATAGAACTGAACCTACCTAAAATGGACAAAGTTTTCTAAACTTTGCACATCTATAAAATCTGAACAATACATAGAGGGCTGAAATTTTCAGGATAAGCTTGTTCATTGGCTAGATCAAATAGGAAAAATCAAAAGGTTCTGAGATTCTGAGACCCCGCCCATCACCTCTGGACCAAAATTAGTTGGAATGCCCCAACATATTTTCCAGCTCATCAGGCCAGTTTGCTTGAATTATGATGTGATTGCAACTAGAATTCAATTCTTATTAGCCTTTTCATGCTCTAGTAGAATTTTGGCATGTGTGATTTTGAAATTGTACATATTATATGTTACCTTAAAATAGAAATTTAAACTTGATTTGGAGGTGGCTGTTCGGGTCAAATGGAAATAAAATGTTTGTTTGAATGACTCAAAAATAATTATTTTTTGTGTAAATTGTAACTTTGATTAAAGTATTTCAATATCCTGATGGTCAAAATACCATTCTGAAACTCAAAGAAATAATCAAAATCATGAGGGAAAGAACGTCAACAATTCAAATGTATTTCAGTGGAACTTTGTAGAATTTTAACCATATTTTATCAAAAGTATAGTTTTATATGGAAACAGCAATTTTTGTGTACCTACGTATCCTGTACCCTGTCTCTCGGGAGAGGGAGGGGGGGAGTATTGACCTTAGTGATAGATGGGGACCTAGCGCTGGAGATTTCAAAATGGACCTTGTCAGGGACTGCTGAAAGTGAAATTGTATACTCCACTTGAGCCTGAGACTTGAGCTCGAACCAACAACTATTATCTTACATGCTTGATTTATAAGCCTGAATGTAAGTAGTACTCAAAAATTTCTGATGAATTTTCAGTGGTTTTGCCACCTATCATTAACACGCATAATTTGCTAGAAATGCTGTTAAAACCTTATATTCTATTTTAAGTGATAAAGTCAAAATACGGTAGTATGGAGAACCAAGTGAACAGTTTTTCATAAAAAATTTATATATATGAGCTAAAGTTTTGTTTTGATTTGGAGAACTTTGATGCTAGAAATTTTAACTTTGTCACAATGTTTACATTATCAAAAGTGTATCACTTGAAAGAAGAGAAAACAAGCTGTGCAGTTGGTATAAAGATTTTACTTGGATAAAAATTTGGCCTAAAAGTTACAGGGTTTTCAAAAATCAACTGCTATGACTTTGGCGCCATATTAATGTTTCTGTTGAAAGCAATTTTCAACCATTTTGTATTTCTACTGCACTAGTTGCGTGAAGTGAAATACTTGTGGGATCATTAATCTTACTTGATTGCTTTACATATAATTACACAAAATAATGCTATCAACCTTTTGCTCGTCACATTTTTTTGTTTGGTTTTTGTGTCCATCAATCACTTCCATCCAACTGCCTGCCTTTTCACGTTTTTCATATCACTCCCAGGACTTCCTCTAACAAAAATGTGGCTTTTTAAGAAAGTTTTTGTAATGATAGTAATAATAATAATAATAATGTATATTTTGAGTGGCTAGTCAAGAAAACCCAGTCTACCTAAGTGCTGAGATTAGTTCCACTGGAGGCCACTGTGTGAAGGAACATTATATAAAAATAGAGAAAATGTCATTTGAACTATATATTTATTTACAAAAGAAAGTTTAAAATCAGATTGAAGTATTTTGAAAGTGTGATTTTATACGGGTTTTAAATTTTAAAAGACTATTTTCATTCTTTAAAACATTTGGTAACTTATTCCATAGTATGGGCATAGAATATTTTATAGATTTGGAAGAGAATTTATTTTTTAAAGAAGTATGGCAAATCCCTCAGTTTACTGCTTGTCGTAGAATAATAAGTAATAATAAGTAGAAGAACAGTAGTGAATATAGGGAAAGATGAGGGCTCTAATTAACATTGAAGTATTAACTGGATCAAGAAATTTTGCAAGTGGTCTGATCTTGCTTATTTTGTAGTTTATTTTTCTTTTGATCTCAGATATCTGTTTTTTCCATGACATGAGAGAATCAAAATGGACACCCAGATATTTAACACAATCTTTGGTTCATCCCCAAAAGTAATATTGATATCAACACAATGCTTTAAGTTCTGAGCATTGCCAAAAAAGATAGTCTCACATTTCTTTTTATTTGGTGTAAGTTTGTTTTTAGATTCAACCACTTTTGTAATCTTAGGAGTTCAGATTTCATTTCTTTTTTAATGGATAAAAGGTTGTCACCAGAAAGAATAATTATAGTGTCATTAGGATAAAGATGGAAAGAGGATGTTATAAGAGCACTTTTAATGTCGTTAATGTAAAGTAAAAAGAATAAAGGCCCAATAACTGAGCCTTGCAGTACACAAAAACCTTTTTCCTTTAAAAAATTTGAGAGAGTATTGTTCAATAACACCTGCTGTTGTCTTTCTGTAAGGTACGACTCGATCCAGTTGAAGGATTGATCTCTAAATCCATAGCAGAATAGTTTTTTCAAAAGAATGCAATGATCAACTGTGTCAAAGGCCTTGGCTAGATCAATGAGTACTGCACAGACATATTTATCCTTACAGAGACAATCTATTATATTTGTTCACTTACTTCAAGGGAGGCAGTAGATGTAGAAAATGCCTTCCTGAAATCAGATTGATTTGCTTGAAGTATATTATCTGTAAGTATGAAAGAAATATCATTTGATCATAGACCAGCTTTTCAAAAAATTCCATGCAGTTTGAGATGATAGAAATTGATGGTCTATAGTTCCGTTATATCTTTGTCGCCCAATTTATAGATGGGAGAGACTCGTTTTTGTTTCCAAAGTTTGAGAACTATACCAGAAGTTAGAGAAAGATTAAATAGAAGTTGAAGTTTATCAGATAACACATCAGCTCCTTTTTTTAGTAAACAAACAATAATTCCATCCATCAATCTTGTTATTTTCAAGGGATTTAATGATTTTGAAAACATCCTTTTTAGAGATTTTGGAAAATTGAAATTGGCCTTGGTTAATGATAATGGGGATATTAATGTCAGATTTTTAAAATGTGTTAGTCTCACGCTCAATGCGTGAGAGTTGGCTATAGCATATGAAAAAATTCACGAGGCTTTTTCAATACTTGAGACATACACAATGCGTGAAACTTGGCACATATATATATATGCAATTTTCAAAAATTGTAGACTGTTTGTAATTGCCACAGTCTGACATGAGTCTTTATTTACAGGCTACATATCAAAGCAAAGGACAAACCGCAAGCAAGCATTAGCATGCCTGCCCATACCACAGGCACAGACGTGTGGGTTTTTCGCTTTAAAAAAAACAAAAACCAAGTTCACATCTTTTCTTTACTTTAAAATGATAGATATACTATCGATTGGGCTAGGTTTATTGATAAGGTATTCAACTTGTCAACTTACGAGATTCAATTAAATCTTGATAAGGACGAACTTCGTTGTTTCGTCTGAGTTCTAGTTGCTGCAAAATACTTTTACGCCACAACTCCGTCGCCATCTTTATTTTATGTTTATGTTTTGATTTTTTTTGCTGGCGCTGCCTTTTCTAACCGGCATATCACACCAGGACCCCGGTACAGCCGCTTCGGAAAACGGTCGAAAGAAGTACTGCAGACTCCCGGTCTTTCAAACTTCCACTAAATTTGAATTTCCTGCTTATTCGAAACACGATTTTCATTCCCCGTACATTTCCCTTAACAAACTCATGCAAATATCAGTCATTCGAACCTGCAGTTATTCAAACTTTTCGTTTATTCAAAATGATTTTTGTCTCCCCTTGACGGAAAAACCAGTCAGTTAGTCATATTCGAAAATTCTGACTTGTATTTTTGCAAAATGTCAACCTTTTGACTTAATTATTATAGGGAATTAAAATAAAGACTGAAGGTGCTTATTGGAAACAATAACGTGGGCGATTCAAGATTCAAGATTCAAGAGATTCAACAGAAATAGCGATTTTATTTTTTCACTGTCTGTCATTAATTCCATTTTCACTCATAATTGAATCAATCTGAATTGAAGTGATATGCTGTGTATACAAAAATCAGAGTATTATTGTCACCCAACAAAAGCAGTGCCTAAATGGTTATATGACATTTCAGGCAAAATGATAATGTTTGGTTATCAATGCTACGGTTATTGTATTTGGTTGGTTCCTTGCATTATGATTAACTAATTTTGGGTCTAGTTTATTGGACTTTATTGAAAGATGGCTTTTTGCTTATTCTTTCTTGTTTTTTCACGGGCCCAAGAATATTGGCCAGTATTTTCCGTGTTGGCAGTTTGGTGAGCGCTTGAAACATTTGTAATTAAATTCGTGAGCACAGTAAACTATATTCTAAATTCAGTACTTTTAGTGACTACCAATGTTTTACCCGGCCGTCCGAGCGAATGATATCAAAACGGCGAAGTGAAGAGGCCCTAGGAATGAGGTTAGAAAAACCTTCTGGGGAGCGTCACAAATTTAATTTTGTGATTTTCAGTTAAAGCTGCACGCTTCTTGTCCCATATAAAGCTTTTTACAACAAACGTAAATCGTTATCTCTTCCCAGTGTCCATAGGAATCAAAAAACTATTAGAATCTTAAAAATATTGAAGATTTGCTGCAAAAATCTCATGGGCATTGGAATCTTATTAAAGCAAATTGGGCTTGTCAGGGGCCAATAAAATTTTTTAAGAATCAAAGCACATTTTCCAATACGCTTCCCAAATACGATATCGTGTTTTCGAACCACACAAATGTCCTCTTATTGCTAAAACTGATTGCAGCAGAGATATGCTTCGCTCATGCATATTCCAGGTTGCAGTAATTATCTTTACAAAAGTACACATAATTTGTTACCTCGTGTTAATTCATGAAAAAACATTCGGTAAAGGTCTGATATTAAATCGTTTGAAGTGTTTCACTACTCTATTCTTACATGGTAGATAACAAAGATATACGTACATCCAGATTCTCTCTTCCTTAGAATGAGCCTATTATATAATAACGGAGTTTAAACTATACATACAAGAGCATAACGCTTTCTTATAAAAACTTAACTTTAGTTGTCTTTTTTCAAGTTTGAAATTTATAAGGATTGTTTAAAACATCTTTGGAAATTTTGATATTTAAAAAAAATATTTTTCAGAATTTTATATATGGTATTGAATCACGTTTTTACGGTAGCCGACAACTACTGCGGCGTGTGAGCCAGGATAATATTTTCTGAGTTTCTGAGTCTAACAAAACGTTAATGGCAGAACATGATAAACGAAAAGTGGCAAGACAAAAATTTCAAATGACAAAGTTGTGGTAGCGTTCTGATGTAGGGCATTTATTGTGACGAAACTAAAAACAAAATTTCAATAATATGTTACTTATGTTTTTGCATAATAAAACTCACGCGCCAATAACAAATTAATCACGCATGCGCAGAGTGAACCTTTTTCCGCAAAAACACAAGTTTGCGAGAGTCATCACAGGTTTTTCTAATTGTACCTAATATTAAGGTATTCCAAAAATGTGTAATCACCAGTCAACATGTTGACCCCTGGAGGGTACTGGTCTCAGAGACTAACGGGGACCTTCCTCTGGAAATCTAAAAAACCGTCGGGTGTAAGATACTGCTAAAAGTGAAAAAGTGTAACTTTACGGTAAATCTCAAATTACTTACACCTTTTCAAAACATAAGATAGTTTTTACAGATTTCATGACCTACAATCATGACCAGCGATTTTGGTAAAGTTCAGAACTCTCTGAGCGTTAGCTTTAGTTGAAAGCTTTTGTTGACATTCCTCTCAACAGTCTTTGCCCCGTTTTTGATTTAAAGAATCGTTTTCATTTTCAATGTTTTTGTCATCCCTTTGAGCAACCTTTCTCACGTTAGAGGTCATGCTTTTTAAATTGATATGCATCTTCCGTGATGATTTTGAAAAGGAAAGTAGTTTGTGTTAGACAACAATAAACAATAATGTTAGTTCTTCTGGCGCATTTAGCAAACAGCTCAAATTAAAATCAAATTCTCTATTTGCCAACGACTGCAGCAAGGTCTTTTACCTCCTAGTACATAATATGTGATGGAATTTCTCCAAAAGCCGCAAGTTATTTCATTTCACTATTGAATTTTCCAACGACCGTGCAGTCACCAGCAAAGGCTGTGTTTAGTCCCCAATACTTGTAAACACGGAGTCGAGATGCGAATCTTGGAGCTATAGTCATTTCCCGGGATTATTTATTATCAAGCCCCGCCTCGTTGTCATGTCGCTTTCTATGATGATAAAATGTACTAGTAACAATATATTGTTGAAACTTTTACAGTTACCTTCTTTAATTTCTTCAAAGGGAACGAAAGTGCACGTAAGTTAGCACAGCGTATTGTCATATATTCAAAAAGTTGCAATATCAAAACAAAAACAAGTTGAAAATCCCGAAGTTTGCTACGGCAAACGACAATGACATGAAAACGAGGCGTGTTGATAATGAATAATTTCAGGAAATATCTATTGTCAATAACGAATCCGATGATGACTTATGAGCTTGTGGTCACGCTAATAACAAATTAATCTCGCTGCCTTGCGAGGAAGGCGGTAAAGTTCTCTAAAATTGGTGTGACTCTTTGATTTTTGATTTTTTACTTTTTTATTCTACGATTTTTTTGATTTTATATGTGATTTTTTTAATTACAGAATGACAAAAACAATGATTTATTAACTTTTTTAGATGACTCCCATTAAAATCTTTTGCATACCAACCCCTATTGACCGTGTATTTCAGTTTTTTTTTAATTGTGCAGAGATATCAATCTGCAATTTACATGCTAGAAACTCTCCTAAAAGATTTGTTAAACGCGCATGCTGTAGCAGACACCCGTCGGATAGGTCACGGTGTGGTTTTAAGATATCTTGACTGGGACATACTTTTTTCAGATGAGGTCTAGTAAGCTTTATCGTGCCGTGCCGAGACGAGTCGAGCTTAGAAATTTTATTGGCTTAAACACAGGGCTTGTTGGTTCGGCGCACATCTTTGATACGAGTCATATGCCGTTCTGAATCTAGAAATCCATGATACGACGAGTCTAAACCAAGGCGTACAAAACAGCTTAAGTCAGAGATCTATAATTATATATATATATATATATATGATTGGTGAGAAATGAGCATTTAGAATAGTAGACAATTGGTACAGCGGTATCCTTCGTAAGATTTTTTCGTTGTGAGAAAAATATCAATCCTATGAGTAATTAGCGACTATTTTGCTATCTATATTTTCGTTAGGCGCTCTCAAATTTTTTTTTCCTGCCCTCGACTTTTTGGGCCAAGAGGACCCCTCGGCGGCGCACGCTTGAATTCCGCCGCACTACGTCGTTGTTGTGTAGATTCAGAGTATATCTTTTATGTCATGTTTATGGCCCGGGAAAGTGCATGAACACATGCAGCATGGCGGATAGAGTGGCACGAACAGACAAAAAGTGGCTGATTGCAGCAAGGTTTTTGAATTAATGGATGAAGTCTTGAAATTGAATTTTCTTTGTTTTCTTCATATGATTTATACTCCCTCTTAAGTTGAAAACCCATTTTCACAAATGAGCTTGAAGTGAAAGTAAAGAAACAAATTGTATATATATACTTGGTATGTATATCACAGCTGTTTCAACAGTGTAACGTCTAATCATGAACTCACGTTTCAACACATTTTTTCGAAAAATTCGAAATTTTGCTCATTTTTG
>JAUBWS010094299.1:0-11285 GCA_032270445.1 Darlingtonia californica | reverse complement strand
AAAAGATTATTTTTCTAACACAAATTTTTTAAGAATATATTTTTTTTGTTCCACAGGTTTTCAAAGCACATCTCTTTTGACCATGTGAGAAAATGCTTCTTCTTGAATCGCCTTGCTGCAAAAGTTACCATGAACTTTCACAAGCTCCTTTGAACTTCCTAACCCATTTCCTCTTTGAAAGCCCACATTTATTGGCTAGATGCAAACGACATCCATTACCAAACGTTCTCTGAACCACGCCATTTGATGCGCAAATTGGATCGTATACAGCCATACAAACTGCGTCACATCCTGAAAGTGAATTTGTAAGAGTGTTCGAGATTTTCCATACCTTATCGGAAAAAGTTTTCGTCGGACAAGCGACGAAAATTCATTATTAAAAAACTTGATTTTAAATAAATATCACACGAATCATCGTGTCTATAATGTTTTAAAGCAATAAAACTTTTTGGTGGCCAAACCTTTTCGACGGACAAAATTTTCGTCACTTTTGTCCGACATTTTTTTGTCCCAATAGAAGGGATCTTGTGTGGGAAAGAGGATGAGGGTGGCGGGGCACGATTAGTTGAAAAAGTTGGGAAATGAATAAATGAACTTCTCTCTCCACTCAAAAAAAACAACAAAAAGCTGGGTAAATTTTTTTCTATTTTCTGTATTGAACGGGACTTTGTGCAAATAGAATTGTCTTTATGAATGCAGTGAATGAATTAGAAATGTCTAAGTTATTTGAATGTATGAATTGTGCTCTTAAGGGACAAAGACTAGCAGTCCAACGTAGCGAAATTAATATGGTGGATCAATTTGGAAAATCGGGAGACAGACATCAAACAACAGTTTTTGCAAAATGTTTACAAAATTCCGTACGCCGTATCCATCCGCCTTTCATATCCCTGACGGGACTTTGCACAAATAGAATTGTCTTTACGGATGAAATGCAGTGAATGATTAAGAAATGTCTAAGTTATTTGAATGTATGAATTGTGCTCTGAAACACATAGAGAAAGGTCCTATTTCGCATTATTTAAGTTTTCTATATAAACGCTTATTACAAGTGTTTGATTAAGCAAGCAAAATATTTTCTCGATTTGTCTTCTTCCAAACACTTGTAACAAGCGTTTCTAAAGAAAACTCGAATAATGCGAAATAGGACCTTTCTCTATGTGTTTCAGAGCATAATTCATAAAAAACACTTTGGATCGAGAGCCAGCTGTATTCACATCAAGTTTAAAACTTAGCTTACGCTGATATAAAATAAAAATTTTCTTACCAAGAGTACGCGTCGAAACAAATGTAGTCGAAACCAGTGTGATGATCAACACATAAAACATGAGAGATGTCTTTGCCATCTTGCTTTGAATATAGAAGGTGATGCTAGCTTGGCTGTGATATATCTTTGAATATAGTTGATTCTGTCTGTTTGGTCTCAGTTCTGTCTGGCTCTGGCTACTTCTTTGAATGTATACTTCTAGCATCTAGACATACGAGCTTTTTATAACGTGACAAGTAGAGCAAGCAGGACTATGTTCTTCCTGTTTGTATTATGTCCATAAAACGTTGACGACGTAGAAAAACATTGTTTTTTGCTTAGAAGCCATGTTTGTGTCGAACGCGTGTACGCTGACGTAAAGACTTTAGTAATTCTGAGAAATATGTTAGAATCAGCAAAATAAGAACCTTGACTTTATACTTGATACGAAAGCAGCCAGCAAGACAGTTTTGCAAAATATCTGTTCAATAGGCATTTTTTTCCTAGTGTTCAGAGAATATTGCGAAATTTACTTTACTGGAAAATTTGATGTGTTTAGCCGAAAATTTTGGCTTCCTGGAAAATATGGATGTGTTCTAAGACCATTCGATGCCTGCAAGAAATTTTAGAAAAATAAGAACAGATGTTTCCGGCTCCTGAATTTTCATGTATTCGAACTAAAATTCTAGTCTCTTGGAGAAAATGATGTGTTCTGAGACAATTCGATGCCTGCTAGACATTTTTTTAGATTTTCTTGATAAAAATAACAGATAGTTTGTGTTTTGGGCTCCTGGATTTTCTTCTTTAGAGAAAAATGTTGGCTTCCTAGATTTTTCGAGGTGTCCTGAGACCATCTTGTTTTGGCTAGAATCCTTGTCAAAGTGACGTTCCTGGAAAAAAAAGAACAGATATTTTGTATTTTTGCCTCTTTGTGTGATTCTGCAACTAATTGTTCTCTTAACGTAAAAAATCACATGGTCTTAGAACGTTCTTAATTTTTCGAATTTTAGGCCAAACATTGTTCTTAAATTGTTCTTAACTATAGAAAAAAACCAGTTTAAATCGTTGAATTTGAAAATTTGAAGATAATAGACTTTTGAAGCCTTAAAATTTTCTTAACATGCTCTAAACTTTTTGCCATGAAGCCTTATGTGGTTTGTTGTTATAAAAAACATGTATATCCTCGATTATACAAGTTTTCACTGACAAAATTTCTAATCATCAATAAGTCATCAAATTTCATGACGCATTTCAAACTATTTTAGTTTGAATACAGTGAGAACTCTCTTGGAGTGATTCATATTGTTGGAAAAAAAATTGTCTACCGACTTTTTATAAATACTTAAGTTTCTTCCCTTTCCTGGCATTCATGTACTGTACTGTATTCATATTCTTCTTGATCGCTGAAAATATACAAATATAATTCTTGGAAAAATCATACAAACGTTCAAATAACTGAGGTGATCCGAAAAATTTACCCACAGTCCTCAACACAGGGTATTTACTAATCTTTCCCACTGGGTTGAGATGATCAAATACACGCTTTCGTTGTACAAGCAAATACTGGGCTCAAAATAGCTATGCAAAATAACATAGCTTTTCATATTTTTGTCCTAAAAATGCCAAAAAAAACTATGTTTGAGTAAGCAACACTCGAGCCTGAGAACAACTAGATTCTAACAAACACAGAGGCTAAGTTGACATAAGGCGTTGCTTACAAAAAAGCTTGTATTGACCATACGAGTATAGGCTTTCCGTATGAAGGCATGATGTTCAACCTCCGAGACCCACCAAGGGTTGTGAATTCACGAAATTTTGAGTTTTTCGAGTTCAGTTTCCAAACCTTGTGATTTTAACAAACTTGGAGAAAGTTTTTAAAAACAGTCCAACTAAGTATGCCATAAACCGACTAAAACTTTTAAAAAATGTTCAAAAATATTCCCTGTAAGGGTACGGTACGGCCTTGGGCAGCAAATACGCCCATGATTTGATCCCGGGCAAAGGTTTTTACCAGAGTTTAAAAATTGCATGTTCTTTCAGACACATTCTCAAGAAGCCAGCCACATCTTCTTCTGTTCTACGACATTCTGAAATTTATAAGACTGAGTAGAAGATTTCAAGGAGTAGTGAACATTTTCACCGATGACAAATTAACGACTGACGAATTTTTCATCGATAAGGTATAGCGAAATTCTGTACTAAAAACACTCTTTTTTTTAGAAAGATATCTGTTATAATAAGATAACAGTGAGATTTCACGACGAAAACATATCTTTTAGAGCAATAGAAAATAAGAATATTCCTAAACCTTTTAACAAATTGTGTGTAATCTTATGAAAAACAATGAAGTAATCTAACACAAAATGACTGACAAAACAAGAAAAAAAATCGAGGACGAACTTGAAAACTGCGCTTTTGGCCGTACTGGTTTGGATTTGATAACATATGCCAGAAATGTAACGGAAAGCTTTCCGTGAATTTTCAAATTCAATAACTTTCTGGCCATAACGCACTTTTTTCATACATTTTCCTATCTTCTAGATAAGTGGGACCCCATACAAATCACTACAGTAACGTTCGCCAAATATTAGTTTCAGTCCCTACAGTGCATACTTCATACAAAACACTTCGAATAACTGGGACACTTCCTATCCTTTTCCTATAAAGTTTTGCTTGGTCCCTTCAGTGCCCCTATTATCGAGAGTATTAGTCAGTCAGGTACTTGCAAAAACAAATGGGAATCTATGGAAAGTTTTGGGACAAATTTGTCTTTGTCTTTGTATTTGTCTCAAGTCATTCCCCTTAGTATGAGATAGCATGATTTTTTTACCGGACGTTAACATTTTATTTGGTTCGGTTTTTACAGCAATATTTGTGATTTCTTATGGGACTTTCTGTGGACGAAAGAATGGAGCAAAAAATCAAAAAAGTAAGTAGGACACTTCCTATCCTCTCCCTGTAAAGTTTTGCTTGGTCCCTTCAGTGTCCCACTTATTGAGAGTATACTGTAGTAGAAAATTATAACTGATCAAGACTTGTCACTTCTTGTTCATAGAATATTTGACGTTATTTCTCAAAGGGAAAATAAATATATTTGAAAAGATTACAAAATATTAAAATAATTTTTTAACATTTTCCCGTAAAAAATAATTAACAAAAATTGGGGAAAATTTACATAATGAATTTTTTGCTCTGGAAAGAAATTTGCTTTCCGAAAAATTAAAAGAAAATTATCTGAAAACTTTTTACCATTGAAATGTTGAATGTTGTCCACTCCCTTGAAAAACCAGAATTTTCTTTTATAAATAATGAAAAATATTGCCAGCATTTTTTAAAATTACTGTATGTTTAAAAAAAAAAAAAATCCGGAATAGTCTACACAGAAAGTTGTGTCTTGGAGGCCATTTGAAAAATACGTTCGTCCAAATTTCAAACTTTTGACCATTGACAATTTTCGACATTATAGAAAGTCACAGGCAATTTTTTAGGACCAGTAAAATTTGGATCTGCTAACTCAACACAAAATTTGAGATTTTGAGACCCTTACTGGGTGGGGCAAACAAAATGTCTTAGGGACGACACAGGCAAGTTGAGTACTCCCCCTTCACTGTCATGGTAAGTATAAGATGTTTCTGGTTTTTCAAGATGAGATGGAAATATTTTGTATGTATGTTTGTATGTTCTACAAATTATTTTTGACTGCGGAAATATATATTCACAAAAATATATAATGATAACTATATGTACTGCATATATCGAACAAAAAAAAAAATAAACGAAAAAGTAAAAGGGTTTTTCACAACTGAGACGGTGTAGTCTTCCCGGCAGACCAGACACGACCTTGTTCAGCTTCCCACTGGGAAAAATCATGAAAAAACCCATGTGAAGGAGTGTTTTCTATGTGAACGGCACACAGTATTGCGTGCCATTTAAAAAGGAAAACACTCCTCCACTTAGAGTTTTTTTATTAATTTTGCCCGCTGAGTTAGAACTGGTCTACCGGGCAGACTAGAAACGTTGCATTTGGGCGTTTAGAAAAAATATCTTTGAAAACAGAACAAAATTTAAATGTCAACGAAAAAATTTCTAAAATATGTACATCAAGCTTCTTCTATGGTCGAGCCATAAAGCGCACATCTCTAATGGCAAAGTCTGGATAGCTGACTTTTCCTGGGCAGCTTGTGCAACAATTTCCGATAACGGAAATTTTCTGTTGGAAACTCTGTAAATGTTTAAGAATCTTTTCTATTAAAATTGCTTAAATCACCAATGCGTAACACCAGTTCTAGGAATATCTAAAGTGTATAATTCATATGATCTACGAACAACAAATTAAAAAGGATAAACGGTAAGAAAAACTGGCCTTTCCTTAAATTGTTCTTTCAACTTTAAGACTTCAGCTTTTTCAGATAATTTTACACCGAGCAGCTGAATTTTATATACTAAATCTTAATGAAAAACTCAAGAACAAAGTGCAGTAATTCGCTCCAGTTGGATTTCCACTAGTCCTGTTTTAAAACGCTAACTTCGCAGGAAATTCTAAAATCTGATTGGCTCATTCATTATTCCTACCGGGAAAAAATTGAACTGAATTCAAATTTGTCGCGGGACAAGCAGTACAGGACAAGGAAAACATTAATCAGTAACAAGCCAATCAGGTGTGTCAATGTCAATACTCTCCATCCCCTATACCATAATTTGATTGAAAAGAGACGAGCCTCATACGCGTACCTAGAAGTACGGCAAAATTACAGGAGGAGAGCTAAAAGTTATTTAGTTGTAATTATCTATTACTTAAACGATAATGACAATTAAATTACTTTTAGCTCTCCTCCTGTAATTTTGCCGTACCTCTAGGTACGCCTCTGAGTATTGCTAAAAACAACCTCACGAAAGGGGTATGGGCTTGATAGGTAAAATACACTGAAAACATATAGAAAAATAAAAACTTTTTTATACATATATGTAGAAAAAACGGGTGTGTATGGGAGGTGCTAAATAAATGTTAAAATTTTTAAACAAAAAGAACTATAGATTTTCAAACCGATCTCATGCATGCATAGATGGATGGTATTATTAATTTACTGCCGATGACAATGTTTGACGTTTCGTCGAGTCACCGACCTTGTTTTATGTATTGAGACTTTCTCTTTTTTTCATCTAAGAAACAAAGAATATTTAAAAACATCGAATTTGTTTCCGTCGTATTACGTATCACCAATTCCCTTTCCTGTACGATAAACACGTGTCAAGAACCAATCAGATCTTTCTGTTCTATTGTTTGAAATCGTCTCGTGATTGGTGCATCCTGTCTACGATCTGAAAATCGATTGACTGTCATCAGAGCGATCCTCCTCCTATACATTTCTTTCACAGAATTAAACACCCGTCATCATAGCATTTCCGCGATGGCAGACTGGTCAACCCGCCTGTCCCTATCAATTACAGACATTTTCTTAGGGGCGTTCACTACATTCCGCTGCTTGCCAGTCCTTTTACGCCCTTTATTTGAAAACATGTTCATTTCATCTCCAAAAACGTCGCCCGTCCGTAATGCGGAAATCAAGTCGTCAAATTCACCGGGACTTCGCTCTGATAGTGATTTGCGTTTATCTTCCGCAGGTAAGTTGTCGGACATAAGTTTCTTAGCGGCACTTCGCTGTCGATCTTTCTCCTTTTGCTGAAAAAAAAAAATAAAATTGATGCTAACTTCGTTCTAAAGGAAACCATATAGATCGACGTGAAATCATTTAATGTGTGTAAATACATATCTAGAATCACCAAATTTCTTGCGAATTTTACCTCAGAATCTGTGAAATTTCGGTATTTATGCGGATAAATTTCTCAAAGCAGCTCTTATCGGATTGAAAAGAGTTGAAAAAACCATTAGAGGCTTATGCTATTTTTGTATATAAACCTAACTCGATTATTTCACTATAAGCCATAACTGTGATTAAGACGTTCTTACCTGAGCCAAGGAACGAGCTTTTCGTTCTTCTTCTTCTTTTTGTTTTTGCATTGCAATATTTTCACCTTTCGTCTCCTAACAGATAGATATGCACATACATAATAAACGAATGAATGAATGTGAATTAGAGCAATCAAATTATTAGACCATATCCACCGTGTGTCCTCGATATCAAGTTTCTCTAGTTCAGTAGAGTACGCTGAACAAAACACACTTGTTTTATTATGGCCTAACTATCTACATTCTGGTTAGAATGACGTCAAACTTGGTAATCGAGTCTGTTTTATGAATAAAATGTTATCGCATAGCTACGAACTCAAGGAAAAAAGTATTTCGAAATTGAATCATTAAAAAACGTGATTAATGGAAACAATTATAGTTTTGTAAAAATCTGCATCTAATAATTCTCACATTTTCATGATCTGATATTTGGAATGTATGGAATAAAAAAAAGCATACAAACTTACAGCAAAAGAAACAAGGAAAAGACTAAATATCCTAAAGAATTCTTCTCCTGACATTGTCTTCTGATCTTCTCCAAAGAAACCATAAAGTTTGTTCAGCTGAAAATCGATATAAACAACATAGTAGATATTACAGTACTGAAATAGAGCTTAAAGAGATATGAACAATGCAACCCGTCTATAGCTACAATCAATTTAAACAGTATTTGAAATTTTCGTAGCATGAAATTCGTGATCAAGGTCAGTTGATCGAAACTGCGATATCTTTATAGACCTGCTTTTGTAACTCTTTCGAAAAAACAAGACTCTCTTTTATAACAGTTTTGATAAAGAGGCAACCTTAGGTAATTATGAATTATATACCCTGTCATCCATTTCTTTGTAAGCATCTTCAACTTCTTGAATGGAAAAACTTGCAACTTTGATGAAACCACCGACAGCCTCAACAAATCGATCGTTTGGATGTCGGTCTTTTTTCTTCAATGAACATTGGAAAGATAATTCCTATAAAAGAAACGTTTGAGTTGTCAAATCGAAGTTAAAATTAAATCAAGCTAGCGTCAGAAGCACTAATTTTCGCGGGAATAAACTTTCACGGATGCCTTGTCTAATTGTCTCAAATTTCACGCAAACTAAACTTCGCGGGTGACGGGAAAAAATGAACTTCGCCGGAATTCAATTTCGCGGAATACAACAAAAGCTGCGACATCCGTGAAATTTAACTAGTTCCTGTGAAATTTAGTTCATTTAGATTAGGTCCAATCAGGTTGTTTGAAACAAATCAAGGACTTTATTTAAAATCGAACGACAGGTTGAAAAACAGATTAAATATTCAAAAGGGGCTATTTCGTAGGATTAAAAATAGCAGGTCATAAATAATTCATACTAAACTTATATTGGGTCGGAATGAGCGGAAGACCTTTTTGGTATAAATATAACAAAAGAAGAACAAAATGCTGTCATATACAGTTTTTTCTAATGATATAAAATTATATGGATATAAATTCATGTCTCATGCTGAATCTTTTTCGTTTCTTATGCGTTTTTTAATGAATTTCGTGCAGTTCTGTGCGCATTCTCGAGTTGGTTTCGAATTTGAATAGTAAAAGTCTTTGAAAATAATAATAGGGGTGGGGAGGGTGTCGAAATAAAATCAGGGGGATTGGAAAATTTTCAACAATCGGGGGGGGGGGGGGACGATTATGCGGTACTCAAGAGTAATTGTTAAAACAATGTGAAAATCAATTTCATCTTTACAAAGTTGAAAAAATTAAATAGTGGGGTGAGGGGGTGGTCAAAATAAAAATAAGCGGGAGCCTGCATATTTGAGACCTTAGTAATCGGCCAGGTCAGTTTCATTTATCTATCATTTCCGTCGTCCATTACAATAAATGCAATGCTCACTTTTCCAAACTAAAATGGTATTGCAAGTTAACATACCTTCTCTATTTCATTAATTCCTGCTCTTAATGATTTCGTGTCTTTTATCAATTCGTTGGGACTGAAAACAAAATCGTCGTTCATCATAAAATATAGTTTAAAAACCAATAACGATTCAGGTAGAGGATAAGTAAAAAGTAACAGATGAAGACCATAGAATCAGGAACATTAGATCAAATTGGGGTCTCTACAATATCAAGTTAAAAATATCGGGTGGATTAATCAAACCTTTGGAAAAAAACAAGTAGAAACTCGCAAAGTCGTTTAGGAAAAATCAACGTTAGGTAATACTAACTTGACTTTGGCAGCATTCCGGACGTCCGGTAATTCTTCTTCCAAGTTAAAAACAGCTGGAAACTAAAGACATAAGAAATTAAAGAGTAGAAAAAATTTACGAGGAAAAGTTTATGCACTAAGTCAGCCAAATCATACCAACGCTATTCCGTACACTGAAATTCTCAGTGAAACTTACAAATATGTTATAAATCAGACCCACGGATAAAAAATGATTCTTCTTAGTTTTCTTTTTTTTTTTAATAGTAGACAAAAAGACGAAATAGCAATCTAAAAACATTAATTGAATTTCGGAGTTTCTCGGATAACAAATTTTTTCCAATTCGCGGTAATTAATTTCGCGGGTGATAGATTCCAACAGCTTTCGCGGGGATTTGGCAAATACTGCAATATTCAATGTCGGCGAAATTTAATGCCCTTAAAAGGTACCCGAATGTCAACTGGATATTTTGGAACAAAAAGATGAGATTTGGAAAAAAATACTTACTTTCCTCTCTAATATAGTTATAATATAGTGTAGCAAAGTGATTCTCTTATCACGACTTGATTTTGTATCAATCATTTTGTTCAAACTGCTGATTTTGAAGCCGGAGGCGTTCCCACGATTTCCCTTGTTCATGTAGTTACCAAAACACAATATGATTTCGAATAAAGTCTTCAGTCGTTTACTTCGCATGATTTGTTTGCTACCACGTATCACATCTTCGAAAATAAAACAATCATACTATTTTAATCCCAAGTCCCACTTTATTTTTTCTTCCTTTTTCGGCAGATTCCCAATGAAAATGGAGGAAATGACTGAAAGTTTTGAGGTAATTTTCATCATAAACGGGTAAAAGACAGGGAGGGTATTTTACCTTCGAATTTTCATCGAAGAAATATTTTTGAAATTATATATATTCTCGGCTGTTATTTAAGTTATTATGTCAAAAGAGGTTTCGATGAAAAAAATTCGAAAAGATTCTTGATATTTTCCACGAAAGTTAGCTTTGGCAATATTTAACAGGGCGCTTCTTGATGTGCAAAATGAATCAGAGACCTAAATCAATTTCGCTTTCTAAAAAACGTATCACGAAGTAGACATTTGTACTAAAATATCACACAAAAATAGAATCATGTTTCTTATGGAGGTGAAGGGAATGTCGGCTCTGCCCCAAATTCTTATCAAATTTCAAAGACCTGGATTTTAGTCTTCTTCCATTCGAAGTATCTTATTGCTTGAGGCCTCCTTTATACAGCCGAATTAAAGTCGAGTCAAACTCACAAGGTTGCATTTATGAAGAAGGCGTCGAATTGTAGTTAACGTAAGGTAAATTTTTTATGAATACTCGAGCGAGTTACGGCCAGTCCAAAAGATGTCGCTGACGCCATTGAAAACTTCAACCCTGGAAAGATATTGATTACCCTCCAACCCTGTACGCAACTTTACGGTATGTCTGGGGGAGAATTTACGTCATTTCTTTCCCAAAATTTATCTGGAGAAAAACACATATAAGAAATAAAAATAAAGAAAAGGACAGAAATAGAGCGAATCATAGGTTTCCTCCTACATTCGTTTGGGCAACAGGAAAAGCTAAAGAAAAAAAAGAAAAGGTGTTGAAAAAGACTTGAGAAAATGAAAGTGGCCTTAATGTTGTAAATATAAATATTTTTTTTCCTTTTAGAATGATAAATTAATAAACTAATTGTAGAAAAAGTCAAGGCAGAAAAGTTTTAAGTGCGAGAGGGAAAACGAAAACTTAAAAGAAATGGACGATTTTTTCGGGTACGAGATATATTTTCTTGTCGGCTTCGGTATTGCTGCCATTTTTCATGCAGTTGGTTTCTTGTTATTACTGAAAATTAAGCCAACTCCGTGCCTATCTGGCAACCA
>JAUBWS010094298.1:4209-24701 GCA_032270445.1 Darlingtonia californica | reverse complement strand
AATTTCATTATTTCAACGAGATGTGTATTCCTCTCTTCCTGTATATTCTTTGTAACATGGATTGGACTGGCAAAATTTCCCCTTAGGTCTCGATTTTGTATTTTGATAAACCATTTCAATAAGAGATTTCTTTCCCTCCATGTGGTTTTTAACGTCCGGTTTTTCCATTATTTTCCTGTAATCTGACATATAAATGTGTGGCGAAATCTGCCTCCCACGTCAGCTTTTCATCTTTTAATATGAACCTTCCTCTAGTCATAACAACTTCATCTAAAATGTTTTTTCCTTATTTCCCTGTAAGCTTGGGCAAAGTCTGTGGCCTGCCTCACAGATCAGATTTTTTTATTGAAATCGGTAATGTTAAGAAGACGGGCCTTCCCCTCTAGTCATAACAATTACATCTAAAATAATTTTTTTTCTGATTGTCCTGTAAACGGAGGTCGAATCTGGTAAAAATACACTTATTTGTTTCTCCTTACCCATATTTAGCTAATAGATGAATTTCTGGTGTTTTTTAGGAATCATTACCCGCTTTTTTTTTCTTTTTTTGTATGTAACTATAATCAGGGCCGTAATATTCCCCAATATTTTTAGGATGAAAAAAAAATTAATTACGAAATTTTTTTTTAACGCCAAAGAGCTCATAAAAAGTATATTGTAATAACCGATCAGCCAAGAGGAAGCAATTTAGGCCTAGTTTTAGGGCTAGGTCTCACATTTTATTTATCATCAAATGATTAGTTTAGAAATTTAGAATGATTTTAGGTGAAACTGTGGTAGAATATTAGGCTGAAATTTTCTAGAACCCCGCAGACCCCCTGCTCAAAGAAATTCGCTCGACCTTTGAATTAAGCCGCCTCAAAAATGTTTTAGTGAATTACGGCCCTGATAGTTCCTAGCGACAAGTGGTTCACCAATTCGCTGATATAGCCAACGCTCAATTTATCACGTTGTTAAGTGATCTTATGCATCTCATCACGACTTTTTATATAGTCTGTAGTCCACGTTTCGATTAAGAACAAACACCAATGTAAATGTTTTGTTTAAAAAAACAGCTTGACTCAAGCATTGAGTTTTCTCAAACGGTTCAGTGTTCGTTAATATAATATTCTCAAGAAATTGAAATGTAATATCGCTGTCTCGTTCTCTTGTTTTTATCGAGAAATGATATGTATTGGCCTGATTTTTATGTTTAAATAATTTTCTGTAGCTAGCTTTATTTCGTCTGCTAAGTGCCGTGTCTGTGTGTCTGTGCTGACAATTTAGTAGCTGATCTATACTACACCTTGACCCACGATGGAAAGCAAAATGTCTCTGTAAGTGTGTTTTATTGATTTATCGCAAAGGCCACTCACTACTTGGCTGGATTTATATGTAAAATCAATAAACAAATTAAATTAGATTTGCGGTAGATGTAAGGCCGTCACTACTAAAATGTTCAGTTTTTACATTCCTGTCTGTTCCATTCGTTTTACAGATGTTTGATCCGTAAATCTTGCTTCGTTCGAATGTCTCGCTGGACCGAATCAGATTGCGTCTGGACCGAACCTTCATTTGATACCCTTATCATTGACATATATAGCCCTTATTGCGTTAGCCATCCACCTGCGGTCGTCGTGTTGTTTTGTCTTTCTTTGGTCCCGTTATATTGATCTTATTTTTTCTTTGCGTGGTGTTCGCACCTTACAACCACACGCAAAGTTTTGTGTCTGCTTTGTTCAGCGCATTAAGGCGTAGCGGCTTCTGTTAGCGTCATGTTGTTTTTTCTTCCTTTGGTCCCGTTATATTCATCACGTGGTTTTCGTACCTTATAATTACAAGCAAAGTTTTATGGTTCTTTGCGCGGCGTATTAAGGCTTTGTTAAGCGTGGCATGTATAATGGTAAACCCCAAAGGACCAATTTCATAGCATTTGTAGGACTATATACGTTACAGGTACTTTATATTGGCCGCAATTCACCAACACTTTATAATCCACTTCAATCGCCCTTAATCCTTCAAAATAAAATTTCTCTATATTTAACATTTTTTTCCTTCTTTCTCTTTACATTTTGAGTGCATTGTAAGGAGCCTTAATCCGTTAAAATGAAATTTTTACTTTTTTTCTCTTGGAGTGCATTTTTTAATGACCTTCTAATCATTTGAAGTAATTGCACTTAAAGATAACTAATTGCTTATTCAATGTCGTGAAATATCGGCGTTCTGATATGGACCGTGGAAACATTTCAAAAACTTACAATTTAGTGACATGGCAAAATTTGATAAAAGTGTATGGGTGGTAGCTTGATTGCATCACCAAAAAAACAAAACTAATTTTCTAAAAAAACATTAACAAGAGGGGCAGCGTCCGACGACTTGACACTTGATTTCTTCTGGATTATAGTCCCTGACTGTGATGGTATATGATCATCTTATTTTCAGGAATGTTTGTACTAGTAGTAAGTACACGCGTGGCGTGTTTTGAGTAGCGAACGATAAGATATTTTCGTTAATCCTTTTAGTCTGGTGGTAAACAGGGCGGATATTAAACACATATAGGAAGTTCCTATTCCGCACCGTTTTCTATAGAAACGCTTGATATAAGTGTTTGATTAAGCAAGGAAAATATTGTCTCGATTTGTCGTTCTTTCAAACATTTATAACAAGTATTTCTATAGAAAAGTCGATCGATGCAAAATAGAAACTTTCTTTCTAGATATACAAACCTTTAAAGTGCGAGGCAATGCCCGAATTTTTATGAATAATTTTTTCCAAAATGTTCAATTCAATTCAATTTTCTTCGACCTGAAAGGGTTGAGTGACGCCTCTATAAATAGGCCTCGTTCTGACGCAAATTCATACGTCACCGTCTATAGTTTTGGGTATCGATCTTTCGATTTTTAATGAAGTGCTCTACACGGGAGGCGACACAACACAACACAACAAATGTGTTGAAGGAAACTTTAACAAAAAATATCATTTTTGCTTCTAATTTCTTGGAGTACAAGTCGATTTATTTCTGCAAATGGCAAGAAGCGCGGCATGAGAAACCATCCATCTTGAAAATATTTTAGACAAGATTCGACTGTCTTGTAAGTTAGTCTCTCCACTTTTTGTTGATGTTTTTTACTCAATCAATTTTTCTTTGCTATGGTACGATACATATTCACATGGTTCGACCATAAACAATGCGCGAGCGATTCTTTCTAACATTATTGTGTTCATTTTGCTAGTAGTATGTTAATTATTATGTTGTTAAAGTTTAGTTATTTTTATAAAATTTTGGAAAGGAGGTCTCTTGTTGCACTGGTTACGTTTGGATCGTAGTTGTTTTAACATCGATGTTTTAACATATAGGTGAGCTGGCTCAGATTTTATTTAAGAAATCTTAAGGGGAGTTTCACAGTAGCCTAATAGATATAAGCCCAGTAAATGTTCACAAAGCTAAGATGTCATCAGTGAGGAAAAGCTGCATTTTGATTGGTCATTTTGAACCTGTTTCTTGCAGCGCTTTCTGTCGTTTTTCATGTTTATATTACGTACTGTAATTTTGTAAAATATAACATTGCTGACGTGAAAATTGGGAAAATAATACGTGCCAACTGTCAACTGTCAATGATTTGTTTTCTGGTCACTCATGTTTCCTTTTCTGTCAACTCTTCTTAACAGGTTTTACGTCGATACTGACTGATCGATCAGTTTTTTGTTAGTTTCCATGCCAATGAGCCACACCAAATATGCGTTTGCGTAGATAGGGCGGCTTGTTAATAGACGATACTCAAATATTTCAACTGTGCCAGGACAGCCCCTTCTGCTACGAACTTATGATCATATCATCGGTTTCTCCTGTTAAGTTCTTACTTTACGACTCAGTGATCAAAAAATTCGTCTACTGCAGACTGTCTCCGTATTACTGGTCTTTCATATTTCATTAAACGTCATTTATTTAAAAATTACCCATTTCCTTTGAATTGCAGTATAAATTATATGTTATAGACAAGAAGTGGTTCTTATAATACGTCTGTTTCTTATAAATAAAGGTTCGGAATTGAGACAAACAGGAAATTTACTAGTTGTTTGTTCTCAGGATTATCTCTTATAAACTTAATGTAAACTTTATTTATTCGAACTACTGAAAGAATAGCTCAACACAAGGACTAGTTCTTATAAAATATGTTTCTTATAAAGAAAGATTCCGACAAGATTGAGACAAAAACAGGAAATTTGCCTAGATGTTTGTTCCAGAGAATTATGCCTGAATCCCTTAGGGTACGTGCTATTTGCCCTATCGTCCTTAAATGATTTTACCTTCTCTATGGTTTGTTTTGACGCCTTATGACCGAAAGATATTGCGTACAGAAGAAATCGAAGCTAAGTCTCTTGGATGTTATGTACGTTCGATGTTGATCATGTGAATGTGAAGAAACACACGTGTCTGGCACGTGTTTAGTGTCAGTTTGCAAGGAGGAACGCGTTATTGATGGTTATATTTATGAGGCTGTCAATCTCGTCAACTGTGTGTGTTTTCCCTGTTCCGTTGTGTACTATTACATTGACATAATTAACATAATTAATACTGTCATTTGTTTTGCATAATCTTGAAGAGGTCGCGGATTACTGTGTTTTGTTTCGATTGTTGCGAACTTATTACTTTTTGTTGTGGGTTTAATTACCCAGTATAAAAATGACACTGCTCAACACCAACATTCGCTCTCAAAGTTCTAGCAATTTCTAGAAACTGATTCGTAGGAACTGTTTGGAGACAAAGCGTTTCAAAAAAAAAAAGATCTCGACTAAAAGCGGAAATCGATAAGACTTTGTTTTTTGGAAATCGAGTTGTTCGAAGAATAAGATTTGCAAGAAAATGAAAGATCACAAAAACTTGACGAAAAATGTTTTGTAAGTCATTTAGATATTTCTCCGAAAATGCTCCAAATTTTTACTGGTGAACCGTTGTCTGAGTATGTTATCTGTGCCGAAAACCTTGAATGAAGTAAAGAATAATGATTTTTGTTGCTTTCACTTGAATCTCTGAAATGTTGTTTTTCATTTTATTGTGATCATTTCCCTATATTGACAATTGATGACCTTCTCACATCTACATAGTTTTGCAACTGAAAAAAGTTTAGATTGATGATTTCTTAATTTGGTGTCCTGGTAAAATTATTTGTATTTTTCTATCTTAACCTTATTTGTTTTTATCTGTTTCATTTATTACAAAACATGCTATGGAACGGAAGCTGTGGCTGCAAATTATGACCTCTTTCGATAGCTCATGGCACAGACCAGCATTTTAAACTTAGTGTATATTTTATTTCTAGTAGGCGGGGTTTCATTCAAAACACTATTGTCTTTTAAATTACATATCACATAAATTAACTCCCAAAATTGTTGCTTAATTGCTCTGCTAATTGGAAAGTGCTAATGTTATTTCCCACTGTTGCTGATACATAATTACTCAACTAACGAAGGCGCGTGTGTGTGGCCGTTGTACGCCTTGTCTTTCGGGTTATCTTGAACATCTTTACAATTACGAGAATGAGCTGATAAGCCTTCGGCGCACGCATACGACATTAAATGACACCATTTTTTTATAAGAACAAACCATAAAAGAACGTAAGGCTTCAAAAGGCTATTTTATTAAAAAAACACTTTAATATTCAATAATTTCAACCTATTTTTTGCTGTAATTAAGAACAATTTCAGAACATTTTGTAGCTTAAAATTCGAAGAAAAAGACGTGTAATTGAAATTTATTGAGCATTTTTCATTGTCCCGGAAATTTCCTGGGATCTTGCCAGTTTCTGGTTACACAACCATTAATGGGGACAGGTGTTATTTTGTTCACATTGTCAACACATTCTCACAAAATTGTGAAATTTGAATGGCTTGGTCTTTTTTGGGTTGGTCTAAGTGTTAATTTATTCCCACTTCGGCGCTATGTAAAAGTGGACGGTCATTTTGAAATAATTATAAATAATTGATACTCTCCTTGTCCGGTGTTACGTCATTATCACCATTGTTTTGTACCTTTCTATTAGACCTTTTGAGTCCTATCATAAATTATTCAAGCCTGTTGTAATTTCACTAGATCTCTTTTTCTCAGTTTTCTTCAGTTCCTTTTTTTGGTCATGTAAAAATCTTGTGTTTTTCCTTTCTTCTTCATGCAATCACTGTTTTTTTCCTTTTTTATTAAGAAATTCAGATATGACGTCATATTTGTATCTCTTTTTGAAGAAGTGAAAAGAAGACTTTTCTCGAACATTTTTAAATAGTAGTATAGAGTTAACAGATGAAATTTTTTCTATGTAGACTCCTCTTATATACGTTCAGTCAATTCATACACCGATAAGTAGATAGTCACACACTGTCAATTTTCATAAGTTTACGATGGTTGAATCTTGTTGCTTCGAAAGGTACATTTTTGTTTTTTGTTCTGCGTATAGTTTGTCTTGCAGCTTGAGACCACCATGTCGTTTTTTAATACAAAAGTCTCTTGATATCTGTTTGAATAATCGAGTTAAATATTTCTAAATGACTCGTTCTTTCAAACATTTTTACGGGCTTTTCTACGAAAAACTTCATTGGTCTACAACTGCAAAACTAACATATTCTCTGACTCGATTACGATTTTTAAAGGATAAGTTTTGCTTCACTATAAATATTCTGCCAGACTGTCTCTGTTGACAAACATGCTTCATGCTTTAGTTTGCTTGTCGGTCTCAACGTGGGAAATCTTCATGACTAGACGAACCGATTTAGTAAACTCGATTTGACTGTGCGTTACACTCTAGGCCTTAAACTCATTTGAAAAATAAAAAACAACTTGTTATAATGACGGCGAAAGACTGAAAATTTTCATGCTGGTTCTTACATCTTAGTGCATTATAAAATTTAGTAAGCTTTTCTCTCGTGTTCCATATCAGCTTGAGTCGTTATAAATTTGAAAGTATTTAAGAAGACTAATACCTATTTACAACCTTTGCGTTTCGTAAAAGAAGTGAATGGTTTAAGAGGGATAAGCTGGGAGCACCAAATTATGTAGCTCCTCGTTTAATGTTACTAAAACTTCTATCATTCTTTGATTGAGACCTGTTGTTTTTATTGTTTTTACCGTAACAAAGCTGTTAACAACTCATCCAATCTTTGTCAGAACTAAACAGCAACTAAACTAAACAAATCAAAAGTCTTAGTGCGTAAGCCGCAAAAGAAAGGCTTGTTTGGGGGCTTTACTGTAAGCACTTACTTGAACAAATTGTCTATGGTTGAATAATACTTCGCTAATATCACCCATGTATGAAAAGCTGACTCGATTTATATAAACTTTTTCGGTAAACAGATCATGAGTAGCCTATCTATGACGACACCATTTCCGTACAGTTTCTACGTTCACTTTACATCTTAGGGGCATCAAAAAGCTTCTTCAGTTTACATGCACATAAAATTCTTTGTTACTTCTAGATGCTAAATGCTGTCTGCTCGAGGAATTTATGATACTGTCCTCCCCGTAGCGTTCCGCGTTTTATCTATATGCGTAAATTATTTTGTTCTGTAACTTATACGCAACGATACATTTTGAAATTACAAGAATGGTAGGCACTGTCCTCCCTAGATTTGCGGCTCTAATTTTTTCGACGAGGTTTTTGTTTTTCTTTGTCAAAAATTCTAAAGTACATCAAAGTTTTTTGACCACTGATTTAGTAATATAAGGATATTGAGAAAATGTATCAGAAAAATCTGTATCGTTAAAACCAAATTATATTGTTGATGTCACTAACCTGGATGTCTATATCACGTTAGGAAAACATACATATTTTTTCTCGCATTCCAACCCGAAAACCTAATCCCTGGTTGGTTTTCTATAACCAAACCCACGACCAATAATTTTCCTCAATTAACTGTGAACAGAGCTTTTCTTTCTCTAGAAATGTTTTACACTTGTTTAAGGTGCGGACAGTCTTATAACCAACGTTTATTATTATATGTGGCAAATTTTAAGTGGTCGGGTCCAAGTAATGTATTAGGTAGTGGTTTATTAAAACGTATAACTCTTCTTGTTTGACAGATTGTGATTGATTTATATCTATTTTGTCAGTTAAAGGAAAAATGCAGTTTCCTCTCCGAGAACCAATGGTACAATATTTCAATTTTTAGAACGTGCTGACTTCCTCGTGTGGTAAAATTTATGAAATATCTCATCCATAAATCGTACTACTAGAGAACCACCCCAAAGCCTTGAATTTAGTCAACTTTTAAATCAGTGTTTGAAATTCCTGCTCCAACATAAAAAATATTCAAATATTTGAATTCAAATCACTTCTCTAATCGAAGATACAACTTCGTTAATTACGCTGTAACGCCTTATTCATAAGTGAGTCTTATAGAATTAAATTGGACAAGGTAGAAAACAGTGGTACTTTAAGACAAAAACCGGCTTCATTGAGTGAGACGCGCTACCCAGTATATTAGACAAAGATTTCCAACAAATTGGATAAAGCCTGTGATTTACGTCCAAAGTGATGTGACATCAAACGACCGTTTCCGTCAGCAAGGGACTTGTCATATTGAGGTATAGCCAAACTCGTGAAAGACGTGTGTAAGAAATGTTGTTGATGTATCGATATAGCGTATCAATGGTTTTTTTTTTTAAACCACAATATCGGGTGATAAAACGGAAAGAGTTACGCCTTGTGGACGTCAAAAATTGATAAAATTCTTATTTCTTGGTTTTCTTATCCTTATTGTTTCGGTAGTTGTGACTTACTTGCTTTGATATAATCTGTCTGTCTGGCGTTTCTGTGGTTTCCGCCTGTTTCACCGCATTCTCTGATAACATTGTTGGATTGAGTAGTATATCTTATAAAGCTGTTTCTCGGTAACGGACCCTAGGTAGGTGGGCCTGTAAACCAAACCACTAAAATAGCATTCGCTCTATGTGGAACACCTGTTTTAGGTCTCGTCAGATGATAACTCCCAGAAAAAACTTCGCATAACTGTCGCACTGGCATCTGGTACATCTACTATTCCACACTAATCTAATAGTTTAAATATCTTTCGTTTCACTGAGCGTTTTTAACTTAGCGTTTTCAATAGGTGATCAACTTCTGCCATTCAAATATCTCTATAAGTATTCATATTCCTTAGGCCCGAGGGTTCCAAAAAAAGAGAAACCTTGATCACCATAGGTTAAGCAATGTGGAATTTTTTGATTCACTTGACCTACTAGGGAGAGTATGACGTGGCGTGATTTTTCGCAAATGCCCTGAAAATCCACGTGCATAAATAGAATCGCAACAGCGCGTGTGCTGAAAGCGCTCGAACAAGCGTTTAATGGCGTCACAGCATAGTAACCGAGCGCTGTTTTTTTCCTTATTTGGATGCGAATGGCAAATTTTTTATGATGTTTCCAAAATAGATTTATAATGCGTTAACTGTTATTGGGATAGATTGGGAACTGTTTTAAGTTTGGGATTATCTGCGGTTATAGTTATAAGATTCTTCTCCAAACAAGCTTTTGATATAATCTGTAAACATATGAATTTTCGAAGTACATTTACTGGAAGAGTTAGTGAAGCATTTCGTTTAATTTTCTAAAATAGGAAATATGAGTTTGTTTTGAAAACAGAGTCAATATTTATTTCTATGTCGTGATATTAACTCTCCGATTTTATGGGAATTAAACAGTGCACGACCACCTTTCGTCAAAGTTAAAAGTGACGAATTGTTTAAAAGATTCCGTTCCATTTTAACCAACAAAACATTTCGCCCTGGACCCCAGTACTACCCTCAAAAACGAAAAAAAGGCAACAAAAACATTCACATTTACGATTTAAAGCCTTATTATTGCCTCATGTAACGTCGCAATGTAGATTCTAAATGGAAACTCAAAACGACACGTTTTGTACCGGATGAGACGAAACCCTTATTGATAACCCCAATTTTTGATTATGACTTGCACATTATCACCAGTATAGCACATAAAGCGGACACATCATACCACGGACAACTATCTTAATGTAGTGGAAAATTTTGACAATAATCAGATTGACTGTTTGTGAAGGAAATCTTGTGATCAAATTTTTACCTTAAGTATTTGATTAAAAACATATTTATGATGCAGTTGTTTTTAACCTTCTTATCTCTCAACGATAAATTTTTGTTGTCAGGAGAAGGAATGGAATAAAAACCGCTTTAAGACAATGCTTCCATGATAAAAATCTGAAAGCTTTGCGTTTCGACATTCCGTTTTGCTTTCTCATGCCTAAAAAACTTAGGGTAATTACAATAACAAGAAATGATTGAGTTTTTCCTCATTACACAGGCACATTGAGTATGCGGACAATCCCAATTTATCTGTTCTTGACGCAAATAAGCTCTCATCATCAATTAATATAGAATCGAATTAACCTTATCAGGCGGCTATTGAAATACTAGTTTGGATTGATTTCCTGCTTTTGCATTTTATTTCCCAATTTTCCTATATCTTGCTGTTTTATTACGTATCCTTATAATCCCGGCTAATTATCTTTAAAATTGATTTGGTTGAGAAGGGAAAAAAGAAGCAAATTTTTTGCACGTAGTTTAAAGAAAATATTCAGCAGTTTTTTTAGAAGGTCAATATTGATGACTGTCAGTTGATGATTGTGAAAGCTTGGTTTGAAGGTATCAACTTTACCTCTTGTTTTCGGATAATTACTTTGTCGTATTGCTTACTAGTACAAGATATGACACATGAGCTAGTGTGAAAATTTTGATCGCCACTTGATCCATCCTTGACGCATTTTGACGTCATCAGAAAGAGTACCATATTTCCTCTAATAAACGCCGCCCTCAGATAAAAACCGCCCTCTATTGAACGCCGCACTTCGAGCCGAACCTTAGTAATAAACGCCGAATTCTGGTTTCCAACAATAATAAGTAGCAATGTCTTTGCTTAGGAGTTCGATCTCCGTAATAATCTCAGTCATTTGTTGAATTTGTTACCTCGTGGTTTTCATTGATTTTAAGTATGGTAGTCTTCGATTTGGAAGTCAATCTCTGTCATTCTTTCATTTTTTTACGTCCATAATTTGTTTAATATCTCACTTCTCACGATTTGAATAAATGACAACCCACTAGAGAATCGGCATCCGTTCTCATGATCTCCTTCCGCTTCAATAAAATGTTTTCGCACTGAAACTCTCAAAAAAGCAACGGTTTGTGACAATCCTTTGTTGTTTGGCGGAAGCATTGCTTAAGAATTGAGTGTTAAAATTCTCATAGTTGAAATGAAGAAATGCGTGAGGTCCCGTGTCGATTCACAAACTAGAAAAAGCTTCTCTTCGTCCTGCTGATAAAATACAGGCTAGAGAGCGAATGATACCCTGGTAATCTACAGGACACGTTGAATTCACTTGTTGCCGGGTATGGATTGCAATATACCACATCTAAAAAACATCAAATTTTAAGTAAAACGTCAAAGAAAGGAACATTGAAAAATTCGTGAGATCACAGTAAAAAAAAAACAGTGAAAGTCAGAATTAATGTGAGAAATCGAAAGGAAGCGGAAAACGGTATTTATGGTTCTGATGCGTAATGACAACTTCCAAATCCTAGTTACGTAGCAATATTTCGTGGGATTATTTCTTGCTGTTACCTTGTTGATTGAAACTCATCAATATTAGTTTTTGTCCTCAATGAAATTGATCTGTTGAATTCGATCATATGACTGGGAAACATGATCGATCTACCATCTTAGTAATCGGAAATAAGATTGTATTCCTGTCCATTAGTTCTCAACGGGGAACATCTTCTCGACGTAACATGGATATACGAAAGCAGTTTTGGCAACGATCACTAAACGTAGCTAGAGATTAGATTCGGTGTATCCATTGCTTCTTTGCATATGACCTGAAATTTTATCATCTTTCAATAACTTCTTGAATAACATAAGCATTTTTATTGATCGTTGCAACATAAGTATTAATCCAGTGAACCACCCTTCAGCTACGTCAATGATTGAAATGACGTCAAAACGCTCGGCAATATTCTCCTATTCAATACAGGAGATTCCATGGTAATATATAAATCACAGCATGTTTAGTATATACTTTGCGTGATTATGATCGTAATCGTTTCATTTGGACTAACTAAGATTTGCATCCAGCATTTTCTATGTGAGATTTCAATAACACTAAACGCTTCCTAACGTCGTAACTTTCATTTGGAGAGAAAGCCCCAAATACGATCATTGTGTGGAGAAATGCTATCCATTCGAAACTGACGTCAAAACGCTCAGCAATATTCTGCATTGGAAATTGCAATGCAGGAGATGCTTTATTGTTGCCGAATTAAAATTAAGCCGTTGTTTTCAGAAAAATGTCACGGCCTGAGCCACGTATAGATAGTGGTTTTTTTGGGTGGTGAGATGGTTTTAGATGGTTGTTGGATTGATGTCAAAAAAATGTTTTATAGTGAGCCAGATTTCGTAAGAATAAGACAAAACACTTGCATAGGATAAACAATCTTCTTGCCAATCTAAAAATATAATTCGCTGTTGTCATACGTTATATTTGCACCTTACAAGTAAACAAACTTTGTTGTTTTTATGATGAATTGATGATACTTGTGTATTTTTTGCCATTCATCTCAACAAACTTTAAAAACACTCTGAATGACTCCCACCTCACCTTAACAACAATTACTATCACGTACGACCCACTCCCTAGATTGTCGTCATCCCCTCAAAGATTTCATGGATATTGGTACATGGAATACAAGAAAACTTTATTGAATTAATCATTGCTTGTGTTGCCATTTACAGCTCCCAGCGGGAAAAATCGTGGGTGGGTTTTTACTTATTTTTCCCGCTGGGCTGACTCTTGATAACTGGGAGAAGTTGGAATGCAAACCACTGGGGCATTCCCTATGCATTAATTTTTCGATTCATCATTTGCATATTTTTGCTTGGTCCCTTCAGTGTCCCACTTATCGAGAGTGTATTGTTGTTGATGTAGTACGATTTAAACACTTCAGTCGAAAAGTCTCTTAAAGTTATATGAATAATCAAGGCCAAAATTGTCTCGATGCTTTGTTCTTCCAAATGCATTATACAAACTTTCGTTCGAAAATGGCGTTGTAACCTTTCCCTGGATGTGAACCGCTCTCATTTATGTCCGCACCTCAATAGTGGTCGTTTCAAAGTAGGGTCATCTGACTGACCGTGATTGAGTGTTGATAATAATAACGGTCTTTTTGTTACCCATTCGATTGCTCCGAAACTAGATACCAGCAGTATCTATGTTATTGCTAAACCTATTATCTCACGTGGAATTTAAATTGCATTTTAGCTCTACAGAATCTCAAGAGCGTATATAAATAGATTGCGGTTTTAACGATCGTACTTAGGGTTTTTACTAGTACTGAAAATATTACTGGTTATAATTTCTTATCAAAGGCAAAGACCATGATGGTTTATTATTGAGTTAAGAAGTAGATATGTATCTCGCCTTGTTTGTTATGGGGACTCATAAAGGCATATTTCAAATTTTGCACTACCGCTCAGGTGATATTTGTATATATAGTATTATCATCATTGATTATCAAAAAAATTGGTGGTGAATTTTTGACTAAGGAATGCAATTACTATTTGTTTAGAGTATTTCAAGGTAACAATTTTAGCTACAAAACAAATCTGGAAGAGCGAGAAATCAAGATGTACCTTCCTTGATAAACCGAATAAATTTATGGGGCTTTATTATGGTAAACTCGAGTTCAACAAGAAATTTTCATCCATACTATGTAGATTATAGAAGGGTTGACAGTTACATTTCTGCTGTAAATTTTTTTATTAAAAACAAGTATTTCTTATTGTCAATATTTGCTGACGCCCAGAATTTCTCGAATTTAATCGAAATGTAATTTGATTAACTTGAAGAATTGTTGCTAGTAGTCTTACTGAGGAAAAATTATCATCAGAATAATTTATGTTAATTTATGACACTGATCTCAGAATAATTTATGTTTTTATTGTTGATGACGTTGCGCGGTCTATTGTCTTTGATGTTAATAGGTCTATTGTCGCCGCTTCATTATTAATTTATGTAATTGTTTTTTCTTTGTTTTGTTTAAGTATAATATAGTATGGTCTGATATTGAAATGTTTAATAACAATTTGAACGTTGTTATATTCAGACGTGTGTAGTGACATATTGAAATTAAAAACATAACATACAACATACAACATAAAAATATATATTTGACAAGACAAACATATTGAAGGAGAATTACATACTTGATAATCATATATTATTCACGTTTGATATTATTGACAAAAATGGCACCTCTTGATCTTGGCTATTACGAACGATTGCTGTTGAGTGAGAACGGGGCGCAAACTCCTCATGTACTACCCCACCATTTGTTTGTTTTAGCTGCCGCTACAGCCTCAAAAGAGTACGTTAAGTTTTTCTGTTATTATGATTCTACGACTTAAAATTGTTTGGAAGAAATTTCCAGGAAATTTTGCCTGAATCTATGATGGTTATATAAAAGAAGCAATACAGAAAACCATGATTTTCTCTTTTTTTGAATTCAAAATTCAAAGAAAATTTTCTTGTTCTTTGAATTTTGAGTGTTAAAACACAACAAAATGATGGTTCCTGGGATTGCTTTTATACTCTGTTTTCTTAAATTGCCTGGGAAAAGTGGACTGTGGTGGATTAGTTGGTTAGATTCAGACTTGTTTTTTCCTTAGATTGTTTTTGTTTTTGTGGGTAGATATTTGGAAAGGATGTTTTTTGTTATCAATGTATCTAACTTTAACATTGAAATGTTTTTTTGGTAAATGTTTTGTCTTAGCCTTCCTGTTTTCCTCGAAACTTTCCCTTGATGACGTCAACTCATTTATTTGAGTTATAAACAGACAGGGAATTTTCCGGTCAACAATGGAATGTTTGTGTTTGGGAATATTTCCCTGTGAATGTTTTACATTCAAAGTCCTTGAGTTGAACATCTTTCCAAAAGCTGAACAGTCAATGACAAGGGACTGTTAGACTTTAACCTATGTAGGTTTTTTGTCGTATCCTTGAACAATTAGATTTATACCCAGTTTTGAATGTTTGTCTTATTTTATTTGCTTTCTCTTTTCAGAACCGGCCTGTATCCGTTAACGGGTATGGAAAGTACCGCCAAAGCGAAAAAGGAAAACCGACCACCTTTGAATTTATCACGCCCGAAATCACCCGAAGACGCCCAACACAGTAACCAAGGCAATGAAGAAGAGGAATTAAAAGAGCCTCGCTTGGTGAGTTTTTTTTATGTTTTATATTCAAAAGAGAGGAAAAATATTTCGAAAATCTTATGTAATGTCTCCCGCGACTTAGAGAATTGACGTAGGCTTTGATATTGAATTCTTTAAATTCATTGCAAATGCTTATGAATTATTAAGCTTCAACTGGGTGGAGTTTTTTTCTTCGTAATTTCGTAAGTTTAAGCCTACATTTCTTAGCATTTGTCTTTTCTAAATTTCGTGAGTGAGATTTTATCTGAAGTATTCATACTTAATTGTCATTTTTTCCAATTCTTATTCTTATATTCTTTAATTCTTATTCTAGATCATTCAAATGAACTGCACTGTGAAAACGCTCGAGGACGGTTCAGGCAAAACATTGAACTTATTATTAAAACTAGAAGACAAAATGAATAGACAATTATCACGAAAAATCACCGAATCAGAGACACCGTTAGAACTGGCGACCGATTTAGTCCACCACGGTCTTATCAGCGAGGCTGACGTCCAGAAGGTCGCCACCAAAATTGAAGAGTCGATAAAAGCGCCCGCATAATGGCTCGACTCGAAAAGGAAAGTCAGTGAGAAATGTGGATATAAGAAGTAACTCGATTTACAGATCCATGCAGGACCATCAGCGGAGAGAGATCTTGGAAGAATATCGACAAATAATCCAACTTTTTGTCTGATCTAATTAACGTCGCAGTTATAAATTCTTACCGTTTTTACATCGCGAGTCATGCCAATCTTTGGATGTATTCTGCCACTCACCCGCCGATTCGTCATCGTGGATGACGTCAACGCAAAACCAACTGCCTCGTTTTCGTGAAATTCGTCATGTATTTTAGTTTTGGTACTGCATGTTCAAGAAAAAAGAAGAAAAAACATTTTTTATTTTTTTTAATGATATAATTAGCAAAAAATGCTTTGTGTTGCTGACGTAAGCAGCAATATTGTTTGTGTTGCCAAGTAACGTTTACTGGTGCGGATTTTTTCAAAATTGCCCCATGTAGTCCTGGTCACACGCATTCACATACAATGGTACCCGATTGTACGCTTTTCGATACCATTTGTTCGTCCATGATGTTGTAAAATAACTGTATACAAGTTTTAGTGGATAAGCTGTATAACCTTTAGACAATGCGATATAGATATTGTATACTGTATTTAATAAACCTAAGATCATTACCAACATTTTTTTATTTAGCGACCTGACATTTTCATGTAGAAATTGCAGATATTGCATTATTAAGAAAACAGTATGTTACATTTATTAAAGTTTATTATACTAGGTTTTTCAATGTCAGGATGAAATATCAAACCTAAAGTTTTTAAGAATTAAAATGAAAAAGTGGTTTTAAATGTTAGAAATAACCTCCAAGAAAAGTTTTGTTGTCTATAAAAAACAAATAGTTTGCATTCGATCTTGAAATATTGTTGTTAAAAGTTTTTTGTTTTTTATAAGAAACAAACAAATCAATCTTTGAGACTGGTGAAATTTCGTTTTGTTGATATAGTCAATTTTTTTCAAAATTGTAAAGATATGTATATATTATATATACAACCATTAGTAAATAACAAATCAATTAGAAATAAAAGAATGAGTAGAAGCACTCTCAAATATATACCTCGTTTTAATTTCAATGTGTATGGAGTTTCAGGTCTGGTTGGATGCAGGGCGGGTATACATCTACTAATCTTTAAATGCTTTTATCTCCAGGACTTAACATTTTTAGACCTTGGGATACAATTTTCTAAAAGCACGTTTATGAACATATATTTTTTTCAAAATGTTCAATATTTTTTTATCTGGAAGGGTTAATAATCAAGTAACAGGCCTTAGTAGTTTTGGCGTCGTAAATTTTAGCGGTTTGAGTATCAAAATAATTTTACCAAAATATTTTTTAAGTATGAAATTATGTGTGCCAGTGGGCATAATTAGTAAAAACCCTATGCGGAGGAGTGTTTTTCTTTTTTAAACCTGCGTGCTGTTTAAAAAGAAATCACTCCTCCACATGGGTTTTTCACGATTTTTCCCACTGGGGTAAATGCCGTATCAATAAACTGTGATTCTCCGTACAGGAGAACTTTTTGGTAAATAAGTTGTACTAAAATGAAAAATTTAATGCTCAGTTTCTTATACTGAAAAGACGTACCGTAAAGATGTACCGACCAAGGGAAAAACCTCACTTCTCCTTTGACATCATGGAAAAATCCCAGTTCTATTGTTCCGGCTGACATGAAGTTAAAATGTAAGATTGTCCAGTGTAAAAAAAAAGTACCTTTAGGTAAAAGAGGGAATTGGGAAAATTGAAACCGCAAAGGATTAATCTCATTAACAATGCTCCTTTCCTCGAGATTATTATCCGTTTAATTATACGTTTTTTTCCAATCAATAAAGTTATTGCTGTCGACAAAATTGCAAATGATAATTCAAGTAACATGTACAAAAGCACGTACTTGCAATATCTTATTCGGAAGTTCATTGTCAAGAACAAAATTGGTCTCAGAACGAGCGGTGACAATAATCTAGGGAAAAATGTATATTGGACAAATGGGCAATTTTATTGTCCGTATCTATTATATTCTGACTTCTGCAGAATTTTCCCCAAATAGTACTTATCTAACTTTGGACATTTGTTGATCAGAGACCACTCTCTAGGCATAGGACTCTGAAGTCCCTGGTCTGCCCAGTCGCCCAGCATTGTAAAAACATTTCGTTTAGACAGAATTAGTCCCAAAACAGATGCGGGACACGCCAGATAATCTCGGAAAAGGTGTGTTTTGGACACTAAGTTCTGACTTCTGCAGACATTTTTCAGATAGAACTTATCTTTGGACATTTGTTGATCAGAGACCGTTTAGCGCATTGCATGGAGATTAGAGGTCCCTTGTCCCTACCCAGTCGTCCACTGAGGGTATTTCAGCATTTGGAGGTGCCTTAAGTGGGATCACATTTAAAAGTAGGAACCAAATTTTTAGAAGCTTTGAAACGACCTCAGAAACATTCATTCAGACATCAAAAGGCTGAAAATTTGACATTTTTGTTGCTGTTATAGCGCAAAAGCAACACAAACAATGAAAAATAAAAAAAACTTTATCATGAAGTTGTAGACCACTACTAAAGTTTCCCTTGACAAAGTCTCTTAAATCTTTTTGAAAACTCGAGACAAATATTTCTAGATAACTCATTCTTTCAATCATTTTTAACAGACTTTACTACGGAAAACTTTAAAGGGGTCTACAAATGCAAGAGAAACATACTCTTACTTGGCAAAATAGTCTGATCGCATATACCTTAAAGAACGAACGCACGCGAGCGTGGATAGTTAAGTAAGCTTCGCGTGTGATGAGGTCTGAGACTAGCAAAACTGTGAATAGGGGACTGGGACCCGCCCCTTCCTCGGCATCGTCTACCCTGACTATATTTGGAGTTATTGACCTAGCTTTCCATCTATATATTTAATCTGAATCACAAAATTGATCATCTCCAATGCGCTGTCAGCCAAGTTTAATCCGTAATCCTTAATCTATATTTCTGCAAGTCACAACAATTATAAATAAATCTTACAAAAAAATATCTAAATACGAAGTATGTCAAAATACTTTAAATATCTTATTTGGTTTATACCTGGCTAATACCACAATGGTGTCATCTAATGCGTTTTCTAGATAAATGTAGTCGCGTATTTATAGCTATCATTCAACATGTTGGGTTTCGTAAGTCCTCCCATGCATTTTTTAGATAACTGTAGTCACGTATTTATAGATACCATTCAGCATGTTGGGTTTCGTAACTAAAGATAAACTGCATATTACTCTAAGGTCCCAAATAACTGTTTTCTGACCCCCTGATACTCCCAGCTCCTGTTTGTTATATTTTATCCAAATTTCTGATCCGCTTGCTGATTAGGACCCCCTCAGTTATTCGAGACCTTCTAAGGTTCTAAAGAGTAATGCATGAGATTGATCTATCCTATAGCAAAACTCACCAGGAAATCTATATATCTATAAAATTTACCACATACTATTCCTAGCAATATTGGGACATAGGCCTGTTCTAACAACCATGCCAGGGTCCAATCGCTGGATATAGTTGCTATTTTACCATGAAGGACTAAATCACAACAAGGATTTTGTTGAAAATTTTAGAATTTTTTGAGAAAACTTTTTAAAAAATCACAAAATTTCGTGACAAAAGGTAATAAAAAATTGCAAAAAAATTCCATGTACTTCTCACTTGTACCCAGCTGCGTCTCTGAAAACACAGCAGAATTATAGATGATACGAAAGCAGTCCAACATGACATTCACTCGTATACAACTTTGACTTTGATACTTTTAAAAACCTTAGCTACTACGTCATATTTAAAATAGATTGCATGTAAAATGGTTAGGGAGGTAAACCATGAAAAAGCCAAACCAATTTGATTCTTGTCTTCGCTAGTTTAACAAGACGCAAATTATTCGCGTCTTCTCGTAGCAAGCGGTTGTTCATGACAATTTCTGTCAAGATTTCAATGACGTGAGTAATTAATGTCCGCAAAAATAAAACCTTTTAATGAAACGATGAAACTAAGTTGAAAATTTTGCGATCAATTTTTTTTCCTGGTTCTAAATTCTTATTTTTCAATGTGGACTAGATTCATTATTATGAACGCTCCTGACAAAAAAACGGTTTTACGTATAGTTATTCAACAAATGACAAGAATGCCCAAAATTCAAGTTTTTTATCTATAGATATTGGGTTTGAACGTTTCAAAAGTAACTTTCGAAAAAAAAACGAATTTAGAAAGAACAAGACAGAAGAAAGACATTGATGTTGATGCTACCAAAAAAATGCGTTCTCCTAATCTCTCGAATCACTTTCTACCGGTACTTAAGTATAGGGAAAAATTTAAACTTCAATAATGAATTCTTCTATTGTTGTTTTGACTTAAGACGTACTTACAATTTGCCTGTTTATCTGGCATTTTTTACACAAGTAAAACATATTGTTCACATACATCAGTAGCTTTGGGTTAAGCTGGAGTTTTTAGAAGCTTTCATATTATTGGATTTGTTGATTCAATAAAAGACAATAAAATGCTACTAACTTTCTAAAGAACTGCTATTAAATGATCATTAAAATAAACCAATCGATAGCTCTCTTGCAAAAAACTCCAGAATACCTTGTAGCTTTTGCTTAAAGATGATTCAGTTTTTCATCTATCGCAGCCGTAGAATCAATTGCATCACACTGACTG
>JAUBWS010094276.1:0-11286 GCA_032270445.1 Darlingtonia californica | reverse complement strand
TAATAACAGACGGGGAAGGAAACTATCTTTTCCCGAAGTGTTATCCAGGGATACTGGTATTGAGAGACAAGACCTGGAAACGGCTATGTGAGATCGGGAATTTTGGAGAGGTATTGTTAACGCCATGGTCTCGACCGCGGTCGAAACATGATGGTGATGATGATGACATAGAGTTAGTGGTAGCCAAGTGATTACGAGGTATGAGGGTACCTGAGATCGTGTGAAGTGCGCTCGAATTTCATGCTCATGTTTCTCGAATAATGAGAGTTGGATTGGGATTAGTCAAAGTAGTTAGTCTTTATTAATATCTTGAAACGGAAAATAGTACTCCCCTCTCGCAGGAGTGAATCTAGTTCTGTGAAGGGAAAATGGAAAAAATGGCTTACATGAATGGTATCTTAAAGAATTTTTACTAAGACCAACAACGGAACAGGTATCTGATCAGGATTGTTATACAGTCGTATGAATAAAGCATAATATCTAGGACTTTAACAATGGGAAAGCACGGGTCTAGAAAGATAGCAACGAACCTTCTACAATAGTCGATAAACTTCTTCAGAAAGTTGAGACTCAAATCTCCTTCAACACCTTGGTTTGTTTGCTGAGATGCATTCAAATGCACTTGCATAACATGTTTTGCCAGTCGCTATAATTAAAAGAAAGGTGATAGTGGTAGGTATCTTAAAATTGATTTAATTTTCACAACGATTAGATTTGCTCAAATCCGAGAAATTAATGTCCGCGTATTGTGAAAATCGCCCTTGGCCACAAAACTAAATTCCTGTTAATGTTCTGATTTTATCCTTCAAATTGAATTTTTAACAGACATTTCCTAAGCATTAGACATTTTTGAATCTGTTAGTTCTTTGAGGCCTGAGAAAACACTTAGATATCGATATATCTTTGCCGCAAATTGACATAAAATAAAGGCATGAATTCTCATTTTCACAAAGTGGATGTGGCTACAACGGCAATCTTCCTCCGTAGGGAAAAACACTCATTGGGATGGAAGCCCCATTACACTTATCAATATTCAGCAGAAAACAGTTTAAGGGCTTTTTATTGACTTAATGGTTTTATTGATTATTACTACGAGATAAATGATGACTTACAATATCTTTTTGTTGATCGTGCTCATCTTTCACAATGAAAATTGTATCAAAACGTGACAGAATGGTTGGCATAAAATCAATATTCTAGAAATTATGAAAAAAACATAATTAATAATAATACTCTTCAATGGAGATATTTTATTGTTGATTAAGGATGAACATGTACGGTATATTCAGCTCTTTTATTAACTACCCTAGATGGCTTATGCCTAGCAGCTGTTTGCTTCCATAATCTAAAATTGATAAATAATAAGTCCAACCAGAATGGCCACTAATCTTTGACCTAGTTAGTTGAGCGACAAGTTTCAGATTTATGATTGTTTTGTTGACAATGGAAACTGTTGGTAGCAAAAAGGAACAATCGAATATTAAATAAACACACCTGCTCGCCCTTTGTATCATCCCATCTACCAAAAACCGAATTTGCAGCAGCCAACACAGAACAACGCGAGTTAAGAGTTGTTGTTATACCAGCCTAGAAGAGAACAATACGTTACAAATCAAATGGTTTTGATGGTTTTGTTTAAGATATGAAATACTTTTGATAACGGTATTGTGAAAAAAGCAAGTGGGAAGGAAAAGTTTACATTTGGTGTTCGAAATCATTTTGAAAGGTTGAAGTACCTTAGCAATTGAAATAGTTTGTTGTTCCATCGCTTCGTGAATTGCAACTCGATCATCTTGTCGCATCTATAAAACAACAAAATTCATGATTGAAAAATCTCCGTTAGTTGGATTGAGAAGAGGAATGCGTTTTGTGTATAACATATTAGGGAGTACGTGTGTAATGTATGGTAGTTATCATGGTTTTCACTGGGTTTTTAGATGGTAATGCTCGGTTAGAGAGTTCATGTTGTTGAGCATGAAAAGGTATGTCATTTGTGGGAAAAAGTGTGTTGTTTAATGTACATAAAAAATTATAGTTATAATGCATGTGCTTAGTGATAAATATTATGGAGATAATATAGGGTTAATATATCATATTGTTATAATTTTACAATGGATGGCTAGAAGTTACTTTGGGATTGTGGTGCATATGGTAACGTTTAATGTGCACGCATTTTTATGATTTTATATTAAATAAATCAATATATTAGAAGTGGTATTATGGAGATAAAATGTCTGCATAGTTATAAATAAAAGTCTCCGTTAGTTGGATTGAGAAAATTATGTTTTTATATATTAAGATGAAAAATTCTGGGCCTTCTGAAATCCCTATTATTAAAAAAGCTAACTGATCATTTTTAAAACGGCCTGGCTTCCTTGCACAATTGTATCTGTTGACTGCTTTTGTTTTACAGATCTCAGACATATGCCAACAAACTTGACTTACTTTATCAAATTCATCAATACAAACTACACCACCGTCAGCCAGTACCATAGCTCCACCTTCCATTATGAAGTTCCTTGACACAGGATCACGCATAACTGACGCTGTCAGACCGGCAGCACTACTTCCTTTTCCCGATGTGTAAACGCCGATCGGGGAAACTTTCTCTACAAATTTCAACAATTGTGACTTTGCAGTACCAGGATCCCCAAGTAACAAGACGTTGATATCTCCTCTCCTGGTGAGACCATCTGGTAACCTAGATTGTGTTTGTATATTTATGAAAATCTAAATTAAGAAACCCAGCGGACTCTTGTTTTATAAGTATAAGCTTTGAAAGCTGTGATTTGACTCTGAATGTCTTCAAATCTCAACATTGGATATATTTTAGAAGGAACTGAGAACTCCATACAGCTTTTCAAGATGGGGACAAGCTCCAAAAAGCCGTGTTGATTTCAATTTCAATGACCAAACATGAGAAATATATCACGTAAAGTATAACTTCAAGATACCATTTAATTTTCTTAATATCTTTCTTTCAAATAGAAGTGAATGGAAAGACCCTTTAACCAGAGAGTGATTAAAACTGTATCTTACCTTTTCCTAGATCCACCAAATAGCAGGCATGCTATTGCTTTCTTGATGTCAGTACTTCCATAAATCGAAGGTGCTATACTACGTGAAATTACTTCAAAAACATCAGGCCTGGAAGACAATCTTCTAAATTCTTCTTCATCTTGTGGTGTGACTTGAATGCTACCTGAGCTACGTCCAGGACCATCAGTTTCTACTTGAATACCTAAAACCCTGATGTAAGGTTTTCGAATTCCAACACCAGAGTCTACATCCTGAAAAAAGACAAATTTAAATTTTCTACTGAATATTTAAACAGGAGAAAAGCACTTCACTGATTTTAACAACTTTGTTGCAAACAGTTTTAAACAAAAAATGTGAATAAATTTATTAGATTGAATAGGTGTAGTGAACAGAATTCTATCCAATACAAAAGTTTGATAGTAAAAAAGGAACTCGCACACAGAATTCTTAAAATCTATAAGAATAAACTAAAGTTTAAATAAATAAATATATAAGAATAAACATAAAAAATTAGATTACCCTTTTCTTGGTGGGACCAGTTTTCTTAATTGAGAAAATTCCAGTAATAGTGACTCTATTACCAGGCACAACTTGCTCAGTTAAGTACCTAAGAAATAGAAAATAATGATTTAATCTTGTATCAAAATTCAGACCACCTACACATCCACAGGTCATTTAAGTCATTTCAAATCACCACAACTGTAGCCAGTCTGTTGATTTGCAGAGTAAAGGAAATACATTTTGTGAACTTCTACATTACCTATCACAATACAATTGCAAATGTCTTGGTATTTCTCCATTAGGAACAGCATCTGGAGACTCTTGCAGTTTTAACACCTGATAAATAAATAAAAAAATATTTGAAAGTGAATTGAAAACTTGTACAAATTGCAGTGAGAAATTAGGATATATTGTAGGGGGTTTTAAATGAATTCTTGTCAATATGGTTGTCATTCAATCGCATTTCTTGAAATTTACCACTTTGTTAAGTTTTCACTAAAACAAGTACTTTTTTGTTTATCAATGACATCATTGAAAATATTGATGTCATCATTTTCTTCAAGTAAATAATTAGGGAAAATATGAAGGCTAGCATTGAAAAATGTCAATGTCATTTTAACAATAGTACAGAGTAGTATAATAGTATCAAAGTACCTGAAAATCAACACATCTGCATTTGTCGGGAAGGATGAAGAAAGGATCCAGTGGACAAGGAGCAGGCTTGCCAGTTTGATCAGTTGGACATGAGCGAGGCATTGCATAACCCTCAAGACCAGGCTTTAAACCAATGTTAGGTATAGTGTTTTTGCAGCCTCTACATTGTATGGTGATGCGAGTTGCTTTAACGCGAATAGTCGATGCACTAATGATGATACCAGGAATTTTGACCAACTTTGAAACATTTTCTGACTAAAAGGAAAAGATTTAGAGTAATAGCAGATTAAAAGGACTGTCAATTAATCAAAAGAAAACTGAATAGTTGGACTGTATATTATTGTCTGTCTTAATTCATTTCATTATACCTTTAGATTTCTGACTCCAATGGGGTTAGCTTCTGATCGTAATGTTATTTGGATATCTTGAACTTCTTCTTCACCTGATGGTCTTGGTTTAGTCACTTCATCAGCTATTTCTTTTGCAGCCTCCTCAAACTGAAATTTAAATTTTTTAAATTTTAAATGACAATAAAAGCACTGCTTTTACTGATGGAAATTTAGTTAAATTAAATTAATCCCAGGGATTATTAATATAACTTACAAAATTTTAAGTCACCTCTCACCCTGACAGGTTGAACAGGGAAGGGGGTTGGTTCATCCATTGTTAGAGTATTTGCACTAAAAATCTTTTTTGCAGTATAAAAAATCAAGCAAAAGAGCTGATTATGAAGCCCACCCTCAACTCCAGTGCTCTATTGAAACACAAACTGGACATATTTCCTTTTTCCCAGTGACAAGCTAAGGGCTTTTCAATTTTGGACATTTTCAATTTTAAAGTTAAAAATCAAAGAAACGATGGCACTGAAGAGGTGAAAAATAAAAAGAATTTACAAACCACAGCAATATTCTCTGTTGGACTTTTCAGAAGTTTGTCTGCTAAATGTTCATCATAGCTTCTCAAATCATCCAAACTGACTTCAAGGAAATATTGACCAAGGTTATAATTTTTCTTCAACTGATCCCTGAAATACAAAATATATAATCAAATTGGGAGTGAGTGATTTGACTCAAATTCTTTGGAAGGTCTGAAGGATACAAATGTGGCACATGGTTGAAAGTGTCAAAATAATTATAATTTGACAGAACAGCCAAACTGTGGAATAAAGTAAGCCACTAACTACTAGACTTAGCTTCCTTACTGACTGAGCCATTTAGTCAATGCTGAAAAGTAGTTTTAGTTTGAAGTTAATCACTTATTCTGTATACCTATGTAACTATTTTCGAGTGCCAAATAAACAGGCCCCGCTTCTTAATTTTTTTCCAACCCCTGGACCTTATTTGGACCCCCCTGCTTATTATTTTTCTGCCAACATCTGTCTGGCGCTGGTGTTTTTTCTTTTTTCTTTCTTTCTTGTGTACAATCAATGGTGTAATAGACAAGCAATTAATTGTTGTTGATCCAATCATCAACTATTTTGTTACTTTTTAACCCTATTGTACCCTTGAATTTGTTTGTTTGTAGATATAATGAACATTAAACAGTTTATATATACTTGATTTGACAAATGAATGAAAATTTGACATTTGACAAAAAAATTTAATTTCTTTCATTTTTCCAATCCCCCTGGAAACTAAGACCCCCCGATATTTGATTTTTTGAAAATTTTCAACCCCCTTTAATTATAAGAAGCCCCCCCCCCTGTTTATGTGGTGGCACTCCAGAGTACTGGGTCACATAACAGGCGTTACAGATGGAAATGAGGACACTTATGCACATCCTGTTACACTATCATTCTGAAGTGATCTGTAAGGTTTTTGCTGAACGTCCTTTATCCAATAATTTAAAGAAAGGTTATGTTGGTTGATCCTAACCTATGCCATGGATTTGTTTGAAATAAAGTTAATCATGATATTTAGGTATGCATGAAAAGTAGATTCTGGCATAATAACAATAATGGATATTTAGCCTTTAGAGGGCACACAGGTTATTTCACTAACCACCACATGGGTAGAAGGGTGGAGGGATATCCTATTATAAATGAATTTATCTTGAGTCAGCATTACATAAAATCAACTTAAATAAAAAATACTAAATATCATTTATATCGAAATTGAAATTGAAATAACAGAATAGTTAAAAAGGTTTCTATAAGGGTGATTGGAGAAGGAGTTGTTTTAACTAATTAATTAAGTTTTAAATTGTAGTAGACTAGAAAATGTACTAATTTCATTTGGTAGAGTGTTCCAAGTTGAAGCTATGTCCTATGTTCTAATAATTGGTTACACTGGTTAAGACTTTTAAGTTTGGTCGCAATTTTATTGTAGGAACTACTTCTAGTCTGGTAAGTGTGTATATGTTTAACCAATGTGAGCTTATTTGAAAGAAAGATTTGTTAAAAGTGAGTTGGTTATGAAAGTAAGAAGAGGTTTATTCATGAAGTGGTGATGTTCTCTTCGTTTTCCAGCATTTAGGGACACAACCTAATGTAGACCCTATTGCGACAAAGAAATTATTGAAAACATTATCATTCACTTATTTTCTGTTATCTAAAACAAAAGAGGTAGAATGACATTGGAGTTAGGAAGAAGATTTCTGAGTGTCTTCCAAAGTTTTTTAGAATTGTGACTATTATCAACTAGTTTTGTGTTGTGGTAATTTCTTTTTAGATCGTTTTTCATTTGATTCACTGAATTATACTTGGACTTTAACTGTTCCCAATCAATTTGTGGATTGGAGCGTGCAGATTTTTTAAAAATAATGTTCTTTGATGGCTTTTCTGAGCTTATCAGTAATCAAAGGTGGTGTTTTGTTACTTTCACTGTCAGTTACCTGAGGAGCATGTTTATCAGAAGTTTTGTTGATGTTACTAGTGAAGGAGCAGGAATGAGTCACAGGCAGTATCAATGTCATGAGCATTGATAACCTTACTCCAATCTGCATTTCTTAGGTCATCACAAAATTTAGCATAATCAAAGTTCTTGAAAGATAAAGTTTTTAAAACTTTGGGAGCTTTTGGATACTTGTAACCTTTCATCTTTCTTGCTACAACAAGGATATCATGATCACTAATACCAGAATAAAGAATGTCATGAAAAGAAATATGACTGGAAAAATTAATATCAATATGAGTTGCAGACAAAGATGTGGTTTGTGTTAGTTTTTCTACTAGACCATGAAGACCATGTGATTGTAGGTAAGGTGTTAGGTCAATATTGATATCACCAAAAATGAAGATCTAGCAGAGTTTTTGGTAGATTTTTACAGACTTGGATAGAAATGTAGTCATATTTCTACATTCTCAATATTATTATTTGAAGGTGGTTGATAGATAGTACAGAGACAGAAAGGAGAACATTTTTTTTTGTTTTATTTCCAAGCACAAAACTTCATTGTTCATGTTTGAGAGATATCTTAGTTGTTTTACATGAAACTTGAAAGTACTACTAGCATATATAGACAACCTATATATCTTTTCTGAAGTTGTACTTAGTGATAGAAATGTCTGAAAAACTCACATTAGTCATAACATTATGTAATGCTTTTGATAAACAATAGAACTTGTAACATTAACAAAAGAAAAAAGCTTCTTGCTCATATAACTTTTGAAATGCATGGTTGGAAATCATGAAATTTTCAGAGAATGTTTCACTCTGTAAAAGGAAGATTTTCTTGAAATTTCATAATTTACAACTGTTATTTTCTTAAGAAAATCCATATATATTTCTTTTTTCTAACATCTGCAGAGGATCACTCAACTCAACTCAAATACAGAAAGCCATTTGTCATGCTACATCCACAGAACAGATATTGACATGATTTTGTGCATGGCTACACACTGGCATGCATAAAACATGAAAGAAATAAGGTTGGACTTGGAGGTACTGATTCCCTTGGCCCTTGGGAGTTTAGCATAATCAGTACAAAACTGAATGAAAGTTTGCTTGTATATATGTTGGATCTGCATGCAGGTCTAAATTCATCAACAATATCAAGATGTCTGAAGTGGCATCAAGCTATCATATTTGTAGAAAGTAACAAAAAATTTCCAGAAAGTGAGAAGTTACGGACCGACTGATGACCCGCCCACATATTATGAAAGTAAACTGGCGAGGACCTAGAGTAGACATATCTTTAGCTTTACAATCTGCCTAAATTATTTTTTATATTCGAAATAACGAAGTTATTTTGTATCACTACATTGTTATTCTACCTAACCAAATACCATAATCATTATAAAACTGACCTGTAAGGAAAAACGAAGTTTGACTCGTGAAATTCGCGAATGAAGTCTCGAAATTGTTTTTTCACTTCAGCTAAATTTGCATTTGGATCAGCAGCTGAATCTTCTGTACCAAAAGGATCTGTGAAATACACTTCAGATTGATCAAATCCAGTACCAGCCATGTCGAAAAGCCCAGATTATTCTAGTATTTCTCAGTTAATATAGCAAATATCACGACCTAAACAGCAACCTATATTCTCGTGTTCTTAAACATTTGTTTACAGTCATTTGGCGGGAAAATTACGTAGCCATATCTCGGCACCAACATGATTGGTTGAAATAATAAACAAACATTTTGATTGGAGAAAATGTCACTTTAAATTTCGAAGCGTGGTTTCACTTACAAAATAAAAGTATTGTTAAACAACCTGATGAAAGATTACGGAGAAAAAAAAGAACAAGGTCACGACTTTAAACCATAATGGCAGCCGTCATAGCGAGGCTTCCTCTACGCCGTATCTCGTTGTGCCCTGTGAGAAGCTTGGAAAATTTACTCAAAGCTACCTTCATGATGTCGGCTTCTCCTCCAGCTAAACGAGCAAAATTGTCAGATGATGAAAGAAAAGAATCTATAGACCCGTTGAAAAAGGTGGGATGGACAATTGTTGAAGGAAGAGATGCTATATATAAGGAATTCCTTTTCAAAGACTTCAATGAGGCTTTTGGTTTCATGACTAGGGTTGCTTTGAAAGCTGATAAAATGGATCACCACCCTGAATGGTTTAATGTCTATAATAAAGTCCAAATAACATTAAGTACACATGATGTATCAGGACTTTCACAAAGGGATGTGACTTTGGCGAACTTTATTGAAGATGTTGTCAAAGCATGAGTACCTGCAAGCATGATCATGCCGGGCGGGAATCTACACACTACACTGTCATTTTTTAGTCTTATTTATGTGTACTTCATAACTAGAAATCATTTGTAGCTTTTTAAGGCATCATTTTTTATAAAATATAAATTTTTAATTAGGATTTAGCTAGTTATGATAATTTGTCTTTGTTGTTTATATTTTAAAAACACCTGGTTACTACCCAAGAAAGACAAAATTCCCTTTAATCGGAGAAACTTTCGCGAATTCGTGAATTTTAGCCATTTTCTCGAAAGTTTATGTCGCGAAATTTGACGAATTTCTTCATTGTTGCTTTTGTTTTTCCATGTATAGAATTTCTTCTACGATGTTAGCATTCGCGAAAGTTTGTCCAAAAAATTTCGCTATTTTTCTCGCGAAAGTTTCTCCAATTAAAGTATTTGATATTTCGCTGAACTTTATCCGATTTTATCATGAAAGATAAAATTCCCTATCATTTCCCTGATCTTCTGTGTTAACTTTTAAATATGCAAGAGGAAAAACAGTATGGTATCAAGACTACAGATTGGGGCGAGTTACTCAACCTACGGACCATATGGGTATGTGCCGCTCGTGAGGGTATAGTTTTTTACTCTTCTGAGTCCCGCTTAGGGACTTAGGGTATTCTAGAGAAAATGTTTCAAAAATTGTCCCACTAAAGGTCCAAAAAACAGTTTAAAACTTGCAAAAGTTGTTTAACTTTTCATTTTTCTGAAAATCCACGAAATCGAATTTCTTTGAAGGAACCGATTGACGTTCGCGTTGGTTAGCTTTCACATAAAAAATTCATCCCTGATATTTAATTTTTTCTGTTCTTCCCGCAGCAAATGGTGAGTGCTTATCTTCTTTGCTCAAGGTTATCAAAAATCCAAAAGTGCCTCAGTGATTCAATAAAAAACGAAGTAATACTCACAGATTTTTAAAAAGTAATCGACGCAAACAAGGTTGTTTTAGGTGTGCAGCCACCAAGGTAAATTGAATTTCGGTTGCGAGAAGTTTTTCCTTTTTTTATTAAGGGGGGGGGGGGGGGGGGTAGTTATTTAAAGCCCTTAAATAGTAAGAATTTACACGCCGCTTTACTTGAAACTTATCGCTAGCCAAAAGTACGCTTGGCTCATAATTAGAACGAATTCTAAATGCTGGTCTGCATGGAATTATTAAAAAAAAGGAACATCAAAAGTTAACCTCGTGTTATTTTTTTTTTAATTTTCCATAAATATTCACAAAAATCAAAAAAGTACAAAATTGTTGTAATTTGCTGTATAATAAGATACTAATTCCGATGAAAATTAACCTTTTGAAGATAGCGTTTACCCCTTTCGTAAATACAAGCAAGCAACTAAGCTTTGATGTATTTATATCGACCCGTCAGCGTAAAAATTACGAAATAATATTTTACCCTTTTTTTTCCGCTAGCATGAAAAATTTATCGACAAACCGCCTGTGCGCATTGAGACTCGATGAAAAAATATCTGATTTTAATGCTTCTTATCCTTTATCTATTTAAATAATTTTGGAAGTTAAATTTTGCCAATTTCACGGTCTTCTGAGCCTTCCAAAATTGCGAAAACTATTATTTTAAATGACCACAAGGTTAACATAGAATTAAAAATCAAATTTAAGATAATTTATGACCTATGAATATTTAAGGCTTTTCTATAAATTAAAACTTCTTGCAGTTAAATATGTGGATTTCAGGCCAGTACTAATTTTTCAAAGAAAGCTGTCGTTTCAACGTGCAAAGTGCATTTGTATGTCAATATCATGTGACGTCATCTGATTATCGTGCAAAATGTAGTTTAATAAGGAGTAAAAGCGGAGTCAACCTCTTATGATTTGGGCCTGTATAACATTGACTTCTCATACACAAATATCATCTATACAGGGTGTCCCAGAAAAAAGAATCTTTTTTCGAGTAGCTCTATCATAAAATGTGTCGATCAATTTTTATAAA
>JAUBWS010094265.1:0-11286 GCA_032270445.1 Darlingtonia californica | reverse complement strand
GGTGTTTCTACAGTCTTCCTCTTCACCACAAATTCACTATCTCTATTTATGTATGTGTTTGTCATTTAGTATAATTTTTCTTATATTTTGTTATTCTTTTCTTTTTTGTATATCACTAAAATGTGAAGAAAAATTAATGCAAATACATAGATCTCAAGTAGACAAATTGCTGTGAGCGTCACATTTCAATAAGATGTGTCAAGTATCACAATGAAGTACCAAAAATAACTTTCAGCAACCTTTGCAAGTTTTGCGTTTTACGTGGTAACATTATCACGTATACTATTGCTGTTCTAGTCATTTCTTTTCAAAACAATGCTGATACCGTGCATCAAACTTCACCTCACGCAATTTCAAACTATCTTCGTTTTGTGTGAGGGAAATGTGGAGCTACGTGATCAAGATAACAAAATAAGGTGTTTCTTTCATCTGTAATAGGTTTTTGTTTCGATACATTATGGCATTTGATCAACTATCAGAGATACAGATCTTAACTGATTACATTTCATAATAAGCAATGGAGACTTCCTTTGTATAAATGGTTGATAATGGCTGTACGTAGACAGGGTTTGATACTTGCTTAAGTCCATTAAAATAAAGATTTGTTTAAATTATCCAATATGTAACTATTTTTTCTACGCTAAGTTAAATGGAGGGTGTTCCTTAGAGCTTTCCGATATCATTCCTTTACATAAAACTTTGAACCGAAAAATTCGTCTTGCCACCAGATCTATTCCGGACTCAAGAGTGAACAATGACAATTTCTTCTTTCGAACTTTTGTCGTCTGGAAATCTGTGTCTTGCTATTGTTTTCCGGTTAAGTATGACTTTCAGTTGTAGGTAGTGTCAACTGCTATCCATTAACCTGATTGTTATTCTTCTCTTCTTTCTTTCTGTCTCTCCCTATGTTTTTACATTCCTCTTTCCCTTTCTCTTACATCAAGATAATGAATTATAATTTTCCACCATCAACGTCTTTACTTGCCACGTAGACATCATCATCAACCTCTCATTAATTTACGAACCTTTCCTATTTCATTCTTATATACTACTTGTATTTGTTTGAGAATTTCATAAATGCTCCTGACTCTGTAATGAGCATCGTAAAATTCTCGTTCATATCAAATCACCTTAATAGTCATTGCCTATAACTAGTCTGTAAATTAGTCTGTTGGCAACAGCTTTGATGATGAAATTATTATTTTTGACTTATGTTCTGTAAATTACATGCTCATTATCACAAGTGAAGCATAGATGATATAAAAAAAACATAGAAAGGACTTTTTTGCGTACTGTGCACAATTCTCTACTTTACCGTTCTCAACAAGATGTCAAATTCCTTTAAAGTCAGCAGCTTTCTATCTATTTCCGTATCTTCAATACAAGATTCAACATATTCTGTCATGGAATTTACAATGCTTTTGTCAATAACTTGACTTCAAAACATCTTTGCATTTCTTTATTTAATCCACCATTGTCTTACATAGCTATTTACTTATTTAATCGATTCAACGATTCAGCTATGACGAGTCTTTTATTTGTTTGAAAATTCCGCACCTATTCTCTTGTTAACTTTGCAGCAGTAGTTCCGTTCAAGTCTTTCATACTATTTATATATTTATTTAAGTATCAAGTAAAATCTTTTCTAAGATTGTAAAGATTCAATGACATGTGCAGATCACGATCATCTCCAGAGAACTTAAAATGTCAAACCTTACTAAATCAGTAACATGCGAAGTACATCAAGTGAAGTTAATTCACTTATTCTTCTTCTAAATGGACGAGAAATAAATTTATATTTGACCTTAGTAACATGATAGCTCGTATAACACTTTTATTTTCATTCATCCACACATCCATTCATTTATCAATGAATATGATTTATTATATTGAGAGTCACTTGATCATACAAGCAATTTATTTAATCATGACCATCATACTTTTGCATCGTCGTTGTTTCAAGAACTTTCTTCACTCACTCTACTATTAATGTATGAGAAATAGATTGAGGTTTATCCTCCAGTAACGCTCTTTTCATTCTTTATTCGTGCATCTTTCCATTCTTTCAGCAACCGATTTAATTTAAATTGAAATTCACTTGACAATTTAAAGTTCATCATATTGTACAACAAAGGTCACACTTTACTCTTTTAGAAGTAATTGACTCTTCTTAATTTTTATAATTGGATTAAGTTGTCCGATCCAAATCAAAACAATCTGGGAATCTTACATTATCTTTACCAACTAATCCAAAAATGTATGGTGTAGAGAAAATACCTCTGATTTTGGTGTTATCAAACACAAAAATGTATTTCTATTGCACGAATCAAATCTTGGTTGTATAAACAAGTAACGGGAAATGTTCTAGGTTCACAGGCGTTAACCAATAATATTAACCCTTCGGGTAAGATATTTTTTTGTCAGGGTCTAAAATTGTAAGCTAGTATCAGTGTCAGCCTCGCCTTTCGCCATTCCACCCCCATGATATGTTTCACTGCAACTTTACTTGTGGTTTCGTTTCGATAAGAACGTTAACGACAACATTCGTACCGAAAGAGTTAATGAGGTCTGACTTGGAAGAAGTCATCAATGTGATATTTGAACACGTTTCGAAAGATAAGTACAGTTTCTGTCACCCTTACTCGTGCATCGTATTATTGTTTTTGGATCGAATAAATAATTGGTCCACATGGTGTAATTAAAGTAATTATTGATTTCTTAATGTACAAAAACACGATCTTCAACACAACCAAACAACACATCAACATCTACCACCTATTTTTAGAGTTTTAAAAATCTTTCATATCATATATTTATGGCACTCAATTTATTCAGTTAACCATTAAACCAGATTTGTGAAAACCCGCCGTTCTATTCTACGTAAAAGACTTCACTGATATTTTTGTAAATTATTTAAAATAAAAACCCTGATTCTATTTTTCAGAAGTTGTTGAAGCTTTAGTTTGTTATTCCCTTTTTTCTTATTGTAAAGTTTCATAACAACTCTAATACCCCTAATCTACCGATATCAAGAGTTCTACGTCCGCATTATTCGACAAATAACCAAACTTTTTTTCTTACGACTGTCTTGAAATATTTTATTTATAATTGAAAGAAAAGTAGGATATTATTAAGCATCCTGTGCATTGTATCCAACCCAATTATTTCTTCTCTAATTACCGCATCTTACTCTACCTCACTTCCGATAATCCCATTTTGGTTGAACTTTCTCTTTCGTATTAATATCAATGCAATGTTTCAATCTCCTTTGTTTAGGTGTTAGAGCTATGAGGTTGTTGTTATTTTCCTGTCTTGGTTTATTGAGACAAATAAATCATCTATTTACTTTTTTACTTACCAGGCGTGGACCGAAATTGCAGAGGGTAATCACAAGTCCTTAAATGTCATCATCTATTGTCATCAATACATAATCACATTTTAACTACCCTACACACTCTTCCTGTAATTCTGCTTGCCTCAAAATCCGCGCCTGCTTACCTAAATGATTGTTAGTTTTAATAGGTTGTCATTATAAATATGTGCAATAATATAGCTGAGGAGATTCATCACAAATAGTTGATTTAGCTGCTAGAAATGACAAAGTCTTATGCTTTATGTTTTTAGATTTCGAGTTTCTTCATTCAAAATCTGAATCCAGAGGACCTCGGAAAAATTGGACCCTCTTTTTTTAAGTATGTGAATAAAGAATGCAAATTTCAAAATTGATACTAAAATAAAAAATGATCAGTTTTTTTTAATATAAAATTTGGTACAAATATGCATGCTAATTTCAAAAAAAATACCAGTACTTGATAAGAATCATTCTCAATGAGGATTCTTATGAAAACGTCCACCTCATGAACTCTTAAAGTTCTCATCCATCCATCCCATTATTGTCACTGTAGGCACATAAAAAATAGAACAAATTCAACATAACAACAAAAAATACAAAACAAAAAACAGAAAAATTAACAATACTAAAAGATTTGTGAAATTAAAAAAAATGTTAAGTCGTCACCATCTTTGACTCGTTGACGTGCTTTTTATCGTACGATCAACGTGTTTCTTACTTTTATTTACTCTACCTCTGCGCTAAAAGAAAAGCTTGTGTTAATAAAAAGATTTAACTTTTAGTAATTCATTCATTGTGAGATAAAAATTAAAAGAATTTTTTATGCCTATTTGTCAAAAGAAGACTAACGTCAACTAATCTAAATAAACGCTTTTATTTTAAGTCCATACAGCATATTTCATTTCTGTTGTTGTAGAAAGTCAAAGTAGATTTTTTTCCGCTAATCAGTTAGGCCCGTAGCCACAAATATTTCCAAGGGGGGGGGGGGGAGCACTTGAAGCTAGAGTCATCCGAAGAGCTACCATTTGATTGGCCCTGCGAGGGGAAGAAAACTAGGTAATTTAGTGCTGCCGATAGATGCATTGTTTGTTTTTGATCAACTAATAGATATCCAACTAAATAAAAAATCTCTCCATTTTGTTGTGTCAAGATTCCTGAAAACCTTTAATTTTGCCAAACGGCCCCTTTATTATTGTTTTACCTGCTTAAAACCGTAACAGGGAGAGAAAATTTGAATTTTTGGGTGCGTTAGATAGCTTGAAAACACACCATTTTAGCTAACTTTTGAACAAAATCTAAAGGTTTTTAGTTGATAAAATAGAATAATCAAAAAAATCATTTACATAGAACTATTCGTAGGGGGAATTTCCCCGAAAATTGGTATTAATTGTAACGAGCCAATTGATACCAATTTACACATAAAACCATCTGAGATCAAACCAATCAATATGTGTATCTTAAAAATTTCGTAACTTCAAAGTTATGAAAATGAATTGACAATAAAAATTGCGAAATTCATACAAATACGTAACAATAAAACTGTTGGGAGGATGGTTTTAGATGGTTTTATCAGATTTTAAGAGAAAAAAATTGGTTAAGATAAAGTGCATGATGGTGATAGGCTTAATTGAGCATTATAATCAATCACAATTTAGATTTAAAAATTAAAATAACACAGCCGTATGACGCAAAATTCCTACCATTTCTCAGATAATCAGCTACGAATGCAGTTACAACATACATTTATATTTGTACCTTCATTCTTACATCTGGTTTCATGAGAATCCATCACCCATCAGCTTTTTATCTTCCCTTGATTCAGGTTACTATAATTATCTAAAAAGACTTCTTATGCAATTTCAAGAAATAAACTTATTAAAGGATTCATCATTTAATCATTGGATTAATTTAACCTACTTTTATAGCTGTCATCACACAATGCATTATCTACTATAAAATCATTCATAGGCACTTTGATTGAGATGTTCTCGAAATCTTTGGAATTTTTTTTTGACAAAATTGCAATGAATTCACAGTTATAAGATAACATTGAACTAAATGCTTTGTAAATGTTTTACGAAACAGTTTGGGAAGCTATTTATTAAGCAGCATGATTGAAACTTGATAATCGTTGATTTTACTAGGCCAAGTTTTTTTGGTGGACAGAGTGTGCTGTTTTTATGATCACCAAACCCCAAACCAAATTACATAGCTAAATCATCTAACATATAATAACGGGAATAACAGCTAATAAGTGCAAAAGGTTTCGGACTTAAGGAAAAATAAATTGTACACACACTGAACAAATAAACAATACTCTACTCCATAGGGAAGTACACATCGAACAGATATAGTATTTCCAGAAGTCCGCACAGTTCGACCTAACACAAGTTCGAGATTTTCCAGCACAGTAATTTTCAAAATGGTATTTAGTTGTTGTAAATACTTCTTATACATTAGTTGTTCTAAACATCCACTAACGATAAGTTAAAAGTTATAAATATCCTGCAATTCTCCTTAACTTTTTTGTTTACTAACATCTTCCCGGGTATACTTTCTTTCGTACAATTTCGTCTCAAAAATATACTAAATGTGAACTCGTAATTTTTAAACTCGAAATATGGATACTAACCAGATGAAGCAATGCTTCAATGCAAGCAAATGAAACGTTCCATCTGATAAGAAAGGAAGGTTGACAAAAAGTTAATTATTTGATGACGAGGTTGACACCAGGAAATGTAAAACATGTTATGTTGTCGAAGCAGATATAACAAAACGTTCATAAATGAAGTAACAATGCATGTATCCTTAACTGATAAACAATCTCTCAATTTGATGGCATTGTTAACTCGCTAGTAATTTTTTTCTGCAGTGAAATTATATTTCCTTTGTGAAAAATTTGCTTACTTTTGCATTTTATTCTCTAACTTTTTACCAGAAAGCTGAACACTCATCCAAATTTAAAATTCCATTCCAATGATTGAGAACCTCAGACATCCCAACCGTTTTTTTCAATTAAACTTTGATGTCAAAAGAATAACAACTTTCTTAGTTTAAATCAATACATACCTTAATTTCAGGCCGTATGATCCCGAAAGAAAGAGGGGGGGGGGGGTCACGTGGTATACATGTATCTCTTTAAGCTTACTAGTTTCGTAGTAGGCACAATTACAGAAACAATTTAAAAATCAAATAAGTTTTGACTGGTTATGCTATGAGAAGGGTAATGTACAAGAATTTTAGTGCATTTTATTGCATTTCCCGAGAATCTACAGGTGCTAAATTTCAAAATCTTCTATTCAGGCCAAAACCATGGTTGACCCTCGTGGTGACATTAAACACCAGTCCCCTAAAACATATTTGCCTCCTACGGCACTGGCTTATTACTGAGACATAAAGAATTTCGGTCAATTTTAAGATTTGTAAATGAAAAGATTACCGTTTTTTTAACAACTATTGGGGTCTCTCCACTAATTTAAATCTAGTCTCTCATTAATTTTTTGTATTATAGCTGGATGCAAAAGAAACCTTTGGCTATCTACACTGGTTTGCCAATGGCTTTGCCAAAGGGTGATTAGGTGCATTTGAGAAGCAATCTTGACCTCAAAACATCCCAAGTATTTGTTGTTTACTTTCTATTTAAGCAGTTTATTCCGTTCAATGGATAATGAGGTCATTAAGGGATTATAGCTGATCAAAAACAAGATGATTGTAACAGATTGGTAGCCTATTAGTATCTTCATACATCAAAAAGATTTGAAATTGCTTTTTTATATATTAAATTTTGACAAGCAAAATCTCTGGAACGATTTTATTTCTAGAAAGCTTTGAAAATGAAATTTCATAAGTAAAATCGTCTGATTTGCCCATTCCTGAGGCAACAGAACGTGCTGATAATGACAACTTCCAGTGACTAATATGAATACCCTTTTATTTTAATTGTTCTAGTTCTATGTCCTACATGAATCCTCTTTATTTGTTCCATGCCTCAAGTTTGTGACCTTTTGGTAGCCTCATATGTAAAAAAAGAACATCAATTCTTAGAGAAATTAACTCATCTGAACCTTTTATTTTGCTAGTGACACTCACCCTTTGCATTTTTCTATACAGTTGAATCTCTGTGTTCGAAAGTTAATGTTGATCACAAATCCTTAACACCTCAATGCCAATGCCATAAAAATATCGCTAAATGCTCAAAATTCATTCAAAATCTAAAACTTTAAACTGTGTTGAATATGTCAAGTTCCTTAGAAAGAGAATATACGCAAGGTGCAATGTCAAATATCTAGGTGTCTACATAAATACTTAGATATGAAAACCTAGTCAAATTATCTTGCCATAAAATTACCAAAATCAAAGAGCTAATGGAGCTTAGACAAGAGTAATGTCTGCGGCATTATACACCCTTGAAATGACTTATTAACATTAATCATATCATATTTTCCTAGTAGCATATGCGCTATTCCTCCCAAGTTTGGGGTCTCCATAATGCCTTTACTACTCCGTGTTTTTTCGATTGCAAAAGTCAGCTCTTCGGCTGATTATATTTAATAGTGATCTACTTCAAGTCCTATCTTTTTTGGAAATTTGGTATTTTGAAATTCTTTGATCTTTGTTGAAGTCCTGGATATTCTTTTTGTTCATCAAGAGTTCAAGCTTATCTTCTCCGCACATTTTAAATTGAAAACATAATCACCTCTTTAGAACCAGAGCACATTTTTTAAGAATGCTGAAGTTCCAAAAAATGAAAAAAGTAGTTCTTTATAAGAAAGTTTGCGGATTGGTCCAGTTGAATCACCTTTTTTATTGCTATTTTCGAGAAAGTTGGTAATATTATATTGTCTTTTGCATCTTGTATTGTATCAAAAAATCCTATCACATAAAATCTTGTCAAAACTCCTGCTTAGCCAACACCTTAAAACAACAACTTCCTATGCTCTTATTTTCTTATGGTTTAGATACGCCCAAGGATTCAACAATTCAACAGTGGGTATACAGCTTAGTCTGTCAACCTAGCCTAACCAATGGTACACTTTCTAAACTAAAGCCCCTAACCTCTAACAGACAAATTCTATTTTAATACCCACATAAACTCTTAAATTTCCAAGTCTAGATTATATTTTTTCATTATGTTTTAATTGGATTTGCTTTGTTTAAATTACTTATATGGTCTTTTTCTATATTTTAATAAAATATGTTTTTCTCCTATCCTTTCCTTACACATTCTTTTAGAAGAACATCCAACTTCGAGTAAGCCTTCAAACGTTCTTAATTTTTCGGATTTTAAGCTAATGTTTTTAAAATGTTCTTAATTGTGATAAGAAACTGGTTGAAATCATTGAATTCGAAAAAAAATCTGAAAAAGAAGCCTTTTGGAAGGCTTCAAATGCTCTTAACAGGTTCTAAACATTTTGCCATTTTAAGCCTTACGTTCTTAAATGGTTGGTATTTTGCCTATTATTATTGGGTTGGTCTCCCTCCTTGTTTTTTTCATGGTTATTTTTACATTATTATGTTCATGGTAAAGAAATATGTTCAATTCATTTCAGAAACAGAGAGAGGCACATAAGTGGTATTTAATTAATGTTTTGAAACTGTACTTTGCAGATGAGAGTTAATCAAAGTTTAGCAGACAAATTGAAAGCCAGATGAAACATAATAAACAAACATTTAAAAATTGAAATAAAATTAATAATGATAAAAATATTTTACTCACAAAACATATACAGTATTTCCCATATGCAATTTGTACACACGATGACAACAAACTACAAAAATGTATAATCGTAATGTCTATATCATTTGATGACAAAGAAAGTCATCTATTGTCAATTTACATAAAAGGCGATCCTTTTTGATCTTCTAATTACTTTCCATTAATTAATTATCGTACATCTGCAGGAGATACATGACGTCACAAGGCGCTCCATCAGAGATGATTTACTCATACAAATTTAGTCTTTAGAAGAGTAAATGATGTCGAAGATTGCTTAAGTTTTTTTGTAATACTTCTTAGAAATTCATTTTCTCAACATTTATGACAAGATTCAATAGAAGAGAGCTGCTTTCAATACCCACCCTCCAGTGATTGTACCAGTGATAAAGAAAAATAATTTACCGCCAAAAAACACCGTATAGGTGTCCACCTAGCACGTTCCAACAACAGTTGATAACGTTAAACGTATTCACTAAACTGATCATGTTGCTGACTATTTAAGGTGAAGAGATGTGGTAACCTATCTGTATATGATTAATGTAACGTAACGCAAAACCACAAGAATATAACATCTCAACAGGTACCAAGGATATGCGTATCAGCCAGCATGACAAACCCAAAACAAACTACATTCACAAAGATTGACCATTGAAGATATTTAAACTTTTTTATAAGATTTTATGAGATCTTTCGATTAAAAATTCAATTTGATGACGTCTACTACCGAACTTTTAAAGTGTCAGTTAGCCTAGAGTCATTATGAAATACAACTCTAAACTGTTTTGTGTTTGCTTTTGTCAGTTTTGGAGACTCTCAGCAGCCAAACATCTCAAAAAAATGAAGCTTCTGTTGTTTTCTATGGAATCATTTATAAACCGGACACCACCCTGAACCTTAACAGACTTTAGCATTTCAGGGTGAGCATGAGTACAAAAGGCATTCGTAAAACGACCTATTTTCTATTACCTCGTAAAACGAGGGAGGGCGGTAGCTCCCCCTAAGACCTCGAGAACAAATGCTATTGACTTGAAATATGGATCAGTGATACATCTACAAAAATGAGGAAGACTGATACTATTTTGATTTTAATCACTTGACCAGCGTGTATTTTACCACTATTTTTACTGGATTTGCAAAAACTTTTGATCTAGAAACCCGATTGAGTTCAGACTTTCAACAATGCAAGATTTTAAGGTAAGTCGTTTTATGAAATATGCCACGTAACAAGCGTGTATTTTACAGACCCATCAAAATAGTGATTTTCAAGATTCTGGTTTACTAAATACACGGTGGTCATGTGACAGCCTTTTAAAATGGTAGTTCTTTCTAACATTTATTAAATTTTCTTGCATCTACCATCATACCAAGTTTCAAGTTGGTAGCTATTATGGTCATTGAGTTATAACCCTTTTAAATAAAATACAGACCAGTCCGTAAATTATCAACCGATCAATTTTTTTTGTCATAGTCTACCACTGTACAAAGTTTGAAGTCAATGGCACTTGTAGAATTTGAGATATTGACAATAACATAATTCTATTGTTTATCACCTGTTTGCTGGTAATTGAGATGACGTCATCATATGATGACAAACTATTTATAAATTATTCTGATAAGATTTTGTGCACTGATGCAAAATATAATTTGTAAATTCGCAGCCGTTCAAAATTTATCAAACATTTTTCAGCATTGGTGGGGGGGGGGGGGGTACCACCCCCTTCTCGTTCTACGAAGGGCTAAATGTATGTCTACCTGTTTTTCGCAAAACCTGATAAACACCAGAATACCGGGATAATTCAAATTTTAAATTAAATTGAAATTTTCTTCTTTTATTCAATCTTTTGTTTTCATTATTTTTTTCAATGTTTACTTTGAAAATTTCGATATTCAGATCGAACTAGTTCAAAAATCCATAAACGCTTTTGAGAAATTTTCCATCCCAACAAAGTTAACTGACATGTACGTTGGTGGTTCGTCCTAGATATAGTCGCAGAGCAAAATTCTGTACCTAGGTCAACCCAAGAAAGGAAAGGGCTTATGCTTCATTTGGACCAAACGTTTATGCTGAATATGAACATTGTTCTAAAAATCTGGTTAACTTACCACAATTCTTTCTTATATAAACTCCTCTACTATGACATTCGGTTTCAACTGAGGTCAAAGAAGCAAACTTGAAATACGGTAATTTTCACACTTGCTCTCTATTTTATAGCTCTTC
>JAUBWS010094254.1:0-11287 GCA_032270445.1 Darlingtonia californica | reverse complement strand
CTGTTCCTGGTTAACTCGTATATGACCAAGTATTTTTCAAGAAATTCATTATTTTTGGACATTTTTCAAGAAATTCATTGTTATTTCATGACCGTCGGCCTCTCCCTGGAGCATGGGTTGCTGGTGCGCTGAGCTCCTAGCTCTTCCCAGGGGTCCAGAACCGTAAAAAGTTAGTGTCCACATAAGGGGAAACTCGATTAATATGGGATAAGCAACTCAACCACTCGGCTATAGATTAACAGAAATTATTTTACTAATTTCTCATAAACATCACATGTAAGAGAGATCGAACTTTGAATGTATGTAAGGACAACCGCTTTTCATCCGGGCATTGTAAGTTAACCGTTTCCACGAAACTGCCTTTTTTGTTCAACGTTTAGTTGTTTCTTTCGCTTAAATCTCTATTAAATGTCAATTGCCGGATTTCCATTTATTATTAAAATTTGCAGTTTGCTAAGTGAAATACGATTTAATGCTTGCCAAACGTAATAAAAGCTTGAGCTGGAAAACCCGAAAAAAAACCGAGAAAAAGGCGAAAATCTGTACAAAGCCGTAAGAAATAATTTTTTTTTAGAAGAGTTGCAAAGAATTTTAAAGATAAATGTCTGCATTTATTTGCATCTTTTTAAAGATAAATGTCTGCATTTCCCAGTCAGGAAAAATCTGCAATAAGTTTATATTGCAGGGTAACCCCAAATGGTTTTTCGAGTTTAAATCATGGAAATAATATTAGAGGAACAAAATCATTGAAAAAGCTGTTCTAAATTCTGATATAATATATGAATCGGTCTACTGTATTTTTTTGTTGTTTTCATTTTCAGTACAATTCTTGTTGAGCCTGGTTGTAGAGCTGCGTTAACTGATGAAGGAGATGTTTTGATTCAGGTAACAATTACTTACTAGATTAAAACCGAAAAAATGATTCGCCAGGTCCGAGTAAACTCAACGACATGAAACCGTGAATTAATTCAAGGATTTTTTACAGTCCTTCTGGGTGATTTTCTTGCGTTGTCCGTCTGGCCAGGGGGTTTGCCTGCGTTCATAGCACTGAATTTTCTGATTTTTAACTTGGTGCAAAGAACATATCAAGTAAATTTCAAAACACGAAACCTCTTGTTATATAAAGAATTAGAACTGAATAAAGTTACATCAATTTCTCTGGTACTCGCAATAATTTTTTACATTTGTTATCTTCTCAGAGAACATCATTATTGGACAAATTTCTCATGGGACTATTGTTTTGATCGGCTGATTTTTTAAGGCCGGTAATATGCCACGTTGTGGTCCATTCCCTAGTGAATATGCGCATGACAACGCCAGCGAAGCCACTAACACGAATTTAATGTATCGAGAAGCGCTATCCTGTTGATTGTTAGATCCACGGTCCCAGATAGTGATTTATGATTGGTTAGTCATGAGTCGTTATCTCAAAAATTTTGTCACTGTTGACCGAGACTGTTTTGTCTAATGTGTATGAAATTATATTATTTAGTCATTGGTAATTATCGTGTTACTTTTACAGATTATGCAAAGAAACGATCATAAATTGATTGGTACAAATCTTGATAGAATACAGGTATGATACAACATATTTGTTAATTACTACTAATGTACTGAAACTATATAACACTAGTCTAAATCGGTATTTGCCAACACTCATTTAGTGCGATGTATCTTTTGATTTATCATATTCACTATCATTATGGTTGATTATCCAGTATTTTCCATGTGAAGATTACTGAATTACTTACAAATTGGCTTGAGTTCCACAATGTACAGGGTGTATCAAAAAAAGTATAGTGAAAAAGTAAAATTGTTTTGGAAAATGACCAAAAAATTCAATCTTTCAGTTTTGGTACCATTAAAAAGCTACACATCTCCTCTTTAAATGGTAAAAAAAATTTAAAGTGAATTACTGATTTGTTAATTCGCAAATTTAAATTAAAGTCATAAAGGTGAGATTTTTTAAGATAGCTTTAAATGGAGAGCAGTCAGAAGCACAACGATAACTTAACCCCTTTTTTTTAAGCAGATAGGCATATTTTCCAGTTATACATTCAAAGAGTGGAACTTCCTTAAAAATTCATTAGCTTTGGATAACATTCACGGTAACGTCAATAAAAATTCATGATTTATAGAGAAACCACAGCCTTTATGTTCTAATTATCTAAAGCATTCTTGTTCTCTTATACAGCTTTCCATCTTTTCTCATCGTTTCATGAGCACAGCTGAGCAAATGGGAAGGTAGGTAACCATATTTTCACTTTAAAAATATTTTCTATTTTACGTACCCCTGATTTTTTTTGCGTTTCCATGAAAATTCTTCAAAGTAAGTGAGCAACGATGGGTTAATTTAAAAAGTCCAAATGATATGAGGATACTTTGAAGAAACTTAATTGTGTTATGAAATTAAATTTTGCGGATTTCGCCGCTCGTTTTTCGCCTAGTTGACTGCAGCGAAATGCAAAGATTTGGCGCCATCCACGAAATTATAGAGCTACAAAAACTTTCTTTTTAAATGTCCAACAAATTTGCCATACCAAATATTTCAAATATTCATTTTTCCATTGGTGTTGCTCAATACAATTCCTTGGTTTCCTGAAATATTTTTGATATTTTCCTGAGCTTTATTATTAGTTTCGATGAATCTAGAAATAAGTATCATTCAGAAATGAAGTTTTCACGAACCTCTTACATTACGGGAATCAGCGACATGTAATTCAAGTAAAATTTGATTCATTTAAGTGTTGTACACATCAAGTTTTTTTACTTCAACATCAAATCAACAATTTAGATAGAAGAGCCGAATAACAGTGATTCCATGCAACGGCACGCATACACACTTAAGTTCGGTGTAGTATACTGTTTGAACTTTAACATGTTTGTTTGGACATTTGGAAGTAGCCTGTGTTCTAATGCGTATAAAGAGCCAGTGTAGAGAATGATTTTACATTAAATGTTATATTATTCTATTAGGGTGTTGCAAAGAACGTCATTGTCAACCAACATTAAGGTAATTGATAATATTGTTGATGTAAGTTTTTCTCTTCTCGCTCCTGCACAATATCTAAACCCTATAATAACCGGGGGCGGATTCGACCAAGGCGCCGGATTTTATTTGATAACTTGGCAAAGCACGTTGAAACTTATTGAGTTTTCACAAAATTATGAAAGACAACTGTCTACAAAAATTCATGGTCATACCTACCCTATTTCAATATCTTTCGTCATATTTTGAAACCACACTATCAAAATCCTAAATAAAGCCTTATAAAAAATCTAAAAATTCAAGATATGAAGTTCAAAATTTGACTGAAGATAGATTACATAAAAGTAATTCAGAATATGCCATCAAATGGTGACATATGGCTATTAGCGTAGTTCATTCATAAATTCTGAAGACTGCGTTTGTATAACACGTTTGAAATGAAAGTTTAAGAAGGAATTCGTTTTTGTAGCAGTTTTTCTTATAAAACGAAAAGTTTTTCGCGTGACAAAAGAAACGGTGAGTCGCCGGTTAATCTGTGGAAGACCATGTACCAATCAATATCCAAATTATTTTTTAGGAACGACTCGACTTTTCATGTGCAATGTTTGGACAAGATGGTGGATTAGTTGCGAACGCTCCACACATCCCTGTTCACTTAGGTGCCATGCAAGAAACGATAAAATATCAGGTAAGTAGCAGAAAGCACTCGTTCATATTTTCTCGATGGCTCGCTTTCAACTTTCTACCATTCCTGGTTTCAAGACAAGACATAATTGGCAACCCTAAACGTTTACTACCTTTATAAAAGTCTCAAAACAATGCGCGAAAAGAAGCAGATCTTTAATAGTAACTGGATATTTTAAACTGCAATTTGAAACGATTAATCACACGTAACGAGGAGAAAATGTGTAAATTAATTTGCACGTCGTCTTAGCCAATCGTGTGCTTAATTTTGCTCTGTTGGCGATTACTTTCTGAAAAAGATTGTTTAATACATCAAAACCCCTATACAAGCCTTGCCGTGAGTAAAATGCCTGGCGTACGATAATGCGCGCCATAAAATACTTTTTTAAATGTAGTGTGTGACTATGGCACGCCTAGAAGAAAAGTTAGCGTTAGTAAAAATTCATAGGTTGTGAGGCCTACTGTAAAATAATCATGTGCGATGACCTTGCAGAAACGACCCTTTCATCAGCTAGTAAAAAATGCATTTTTCATGAGGAACAATTTCAAAAGGCACCTGTTTTTATTAACAGAGAGGTTCATGAACCTAAAAGTTGCGACAGAAATCTTTATTTTTTGAAAAATATGTTTTTATGTAAATATTTCAGGGCTTCAAGAAAAAAGTATTTCAAAAAACTGACTTCGTTTATATTTATACATGAATTCTTTTTGTTGAGTCAGCTTTTCAGTTTAACCCCTAAAACGACAGCAAAAACAGCTTCTCTGGCCTAGTGGCGGAACCAATGAAGAGTGCAGTTAAAGCAAAAATCTCAATAAGTTCTCCCTGCACCAAACATTACGGAAATAAACTATTGAAAGGGCTCCACATGTAACATTCTCTGAACAGCTTTATTCCTTTTTTTTCGTTTCCTTGTCAAGCACGGAACTAACCTATTTACGTTACAAAGGAGAATTTTATTGCAAAAATAACAAATATTTTTTGCAAGTAGAAAATATCTGCATGTGCGATTTATACTGTGAACAGTTTTTGCGTATGACTTTCAAAGAAATTTAGGTGTGCGGTTATCGCACGTTCAAACAAAAGTAGGCGTGTGTGGGTTCGTGCGCGTGTGATTGTACGCCATTTACGGCCAAGCCCGCCTATATTTGGAAATCGTGAAAAGTAATGAAACTCAGGACAGATTTACGAAGACTGCCTACATGCTTTGCCTTTCATACCACACCATGAATCATTGTTTATTACTGAGCATTTCGTATTTGATATCGTACCTAGTGATGATCTATAGAACACCTTGTGCCTTTTTTCAATGAATGGAGGCAGTCTCTCCTCGCTAACGAGCTTTTTCAAGAAGAAGGAGGTTATCGTTAGACATGAAGATGACTATCCTTTTTACTTTAGATCGAAGTCCGGGGAGATAGTATTAAAGGTGGAGATGTGTTTTTGAGTAACCATCCAGTTGCTGGAGGAAGCCACCTGCCGGATCTCACTGTCATTACCCCGGTAAATGTACTGTATTTTTCGTAGAAGTCGAATTACTAGAATTGTGATTTTGATAATTATGAAACAGCCTCTTTCTACCTTGAAATGGATATACTGTAAAATTCCCTTGAAAATTGGTCGTAAACTATGGAAAATAAATTGGAGAATTTACCCAATTTATCTTGAATAATATTGGACGATCTTGAAGCGTTTCAACAGTTTCAGTAGTTTATGAAACATTTTAGTAACTTCCTAAAGATAATATAAAGTTTTTCACTTACGCCTATATGTTAAAATTCTTTTAAGGGTTTTCTTGTGTTGCTCTTTAAAAAAACCTTCAAAAACAAGCCGATTTGAAAATAAAAATTTATTTATTTTCAGGTATTTTATAAAGGTGTGGAGAAACCAGTTTTTTTTGTTGCATCACGTGGACATCATGCTGACATTGGTGGAAGTACACCAGGTATCACGTCATCCTTTTGTTAACCGAGTTGTGTGTTTTCCTCAGTATAATATCTTCTTAATTAGAACTGCCAACTACGAAATTTTTCAAGCTAGTGGGACCTGTGACAAAGGCTAACTAAAAAGGGTAACTATATAGTCGTATATAGTAAATAAGCTCGTACGTGGTATGATAACTGTACGAATGTCCTGAAAATTCCAAATGTTCTTTGTTTTGTTTTTATCGGATTGGTTTAAATATTTGCAAATGTTTTGTTTCTAAAGGATCCATGCCACCCCACTCAAAAACAATATTCGAGGAAGGAGCTGTCTTCAAGAGTTTCAAACTGGTGGAAAATGGCATCTTTCAAGAGGAAGGTATGCTTATATTTGTCAACAGTTTTATTTCACCACACGATTCTATCGTTTGTTCTGAGGGTTTCACAGTAAATCTGCTTCTTTAAAACTTGTATACACTCTTCTCTTATTAAAATCATTTTGTTCTTCGACATTTGCTTAAATTGTTCGATAGATTTAAAGGTCTGTAATAGAAATGCAATAAAGGTTTCACTCGTGGAAGCTGATCAAATGAGCAACTTTCGCTTTAGATCCAACCTACCTACAACTGATACGTTAAAAATCTCAGTCTACTGTACTTATTTAACGTGTTGTGAAACTACTTACTTTATCTTACCTATTCGGCAGTTTGTGAACCAAACCCTCTGACTACAAACCTCCGCCACTCGTCCCGATCTTCCGCTAGTTGGATCAAGGCTTCGTTGTCATTTCTGTCACATTCTGGATGGTCTTGACATATGTACTATGTGGTCTTCCCCGTCTGTTCTTGCCTTGTGTTGTGGTATAAAGTGCATATCTTCTAATCGTTGTGTCTATTTGTCTTCTTAGCCAATGTCCTAAAGTTCGAGGTTGCTTTTCCAGAAGCATGTCACATAAGTTCTCTCTTTGTGTAACTCAAGAACTGACTCCAAGCGTTTCCTCGTCTACTTTTAAATCATTATACTATGATTTTATCTTCGATCCGACATATTTAAAGTCGTCTACGGTTTCAAGTTCGTTAACTGGTTCAGGTGGTTTATCACTGATGAGCTCATGGTTTACTAATAGAATCTTTGTTTTTCTCCTTATTTATCTTCAACCCAACTGTCGCTGCTGCATTTTTTATGTTGTGTAGGTGCTCTCAAGCGTTTTCTTCGTTTGAATGGAATTTAACAATATCGTCAACAAAGTCTTAAGACGATGTCCACACTATGTCGGACAGCTTGCACACGCGAACCTAAAGGTACGGCAAAATTACAGGAGGAGAGCTATAAAGTAATTTGATTATCATTATCTATTACTTGATGACAACAGATAATTACTTGATTACTGATTACTTTTTACACTCCTCCTGTAAATTTGCTGTACCTCTGGGTACACGCTTGTCTTTTCATGCCGGCATGAAAACCACATCGGATGGCTAGTTTGAACACCCTAAGACGAATCATGTCGGCATGATTTTCATACCGGATAGATGTTAAGACGCGGAGATTGCAAAAGTGGTACGTTTATACCGGATAGACTTTTAAGACGATATTTTCATAATGTGAACACTGGCATGATTTTCAAGATGATAATAGTTTTAAGCGACATTCTTGATGATAAATTAGATTCTTCGAGTGTTTGATATCGAATAAGTTAACTTTTTTAAACTTTCTAGATTCAAACATAATTTACTATAAATCTTAATATTTCTTAGTTGGATTTTTTGCAAGATTCATAGCTTTTTCATAATACAATATAATATTGAAACTTTAAAGATTTTAACATGCGGATGAACTAGTAAAACTATCTCATTTCCGTCTATTGGAATTCAATTCCGGGAATTTTTCATTGTTTATGTGTTTTGATGTGTGTTTCCATGTAAGTAATATTTTTCGCTGAGGAACATGAGGTGAAACTCGTTTTACGACGCGTACCCTTTTCTATATCTATTCAATTTTTTTCAGACTAATATAAACTGGTTTTGCTTATTGTTATCGTATTGTCTGAACACCTAAAACAAAATGATCGTCTTATATCGAATTGCGCCGTAATGTGTTCACATCATATCGGATGGTTTTTATGCCGGCATGTAAAGCTACTATATAGTGTGAACATGTTCTAATTCCGTGATAAGGATTTGTTTGTTTTAAGATATAGTCCAGAACAATAATGAAAAGGAAAGGTGCGGGAGTATATATCACCTTGTAGAACACCAGTTGTAATGCAGAAGGTTTCGCTGAGTGTCTCCTAATCTGACTCTACTCTTGCTGCTTGTGTATATATCTTTTTTGTGATACTTTTGTTTCTCAGTATCTTCCACATTATCTTTCTGTCAATGAAATCAAATGTCTTTATTGTGAAATTAATTGTGTTTTCTATAGCGTTGATAGAAGCTTTGATGCTTCCTGGTAAAACTCCTGGATGTTCTGGTACAAGAAATTTACAAGACAATATTTCAGATTTAAAAGCACAAATTGCTGCTAATAACAAGGTTAGTGACAAACTCCAACTAATTATATACCACCGAGCCAACTTTAATTCCTTCAGTAACAATTTCTTTGATCTCTTTGGCTTTACCGTAGGAAGGAAATCAATCAAACTGAGGGGATAGGATCAACAAATTATTTTGCTATCTTTAACATTTTGATTTTTTAAATATGCTTAAACTACAGAAGAGAATATGCATCGAAGTCAATGTCTAAAAGAGACTTCAGTAGGGTAAGGGTCACCTTCACGTCTGGGAGTACTTTTCAGTGCCCCCAGTTTGAATTTGAATTTATTCAATTTAAGGGTACAAGTAAGTTATATGGGATCTTTTAGGCTTAAGATACTTTAGATTAAGAATGCCTTAAGTCCAATTAATTCTTATTCGATCAGAGCACTATACCTCAATCTGTAAAACTGAAAAATATCAAGTTCTTAAACGAGGAAAGCCTTAATAAATACAGCCTCTTTAAACTAAAAAGCCTGAATTCCGACCCACTTTTACGAATTTGATGGATATCCCTTTACAGTTTAAAATTTTTTGAAATTTAAAAAAGCCGTAAGTCCAAGATGCTGGACATAAGGACATAAGGCCTTTTTATTTTCATACGACGATACATGCGAAATTTATTTTAGGGTATACATCTCATTCGAAATCTCATTGATGAATATTCTTTGGAAGTAGTACAAGCATACATGAAATACATTCAGGTATTGATATTTGTATCGTCTGATTGTTCTTATGTATCGAAGGAGCCCTATATTGGCGTCAATACACACGTTTTTTTACAAAAATTGTTTTTGACTAGAATATGGAAGGTGAGATTTCAGTTTGATTTTTTGAATCATTTTATATTCAATTCATATTCAGATTTTTAAAGGGACTGGGTATAGAACACTGAAGTTCCATTAAACCGTAGTGAGGGAAGATTTTGAGCTTGGAAAATCTGGTTGAAGGCCCTTTTGCAACTATGGCTAGCTAACACAGCTACAAAGAGTAGCACGATAACATACAAATGAATATAAGAGAAAAAAAAACCGCAGAATATGTGAACTAACCGGTATTTGCCGGTTATCTGTCCGTTATTTGCCGTTTATCTGTCCGTTATTTGCCGGATACCTGCCCGTTATTTGCCGGTTATTTGTCCGTTCTTTGCCGGTTATTTGTCCGTTATTTGCCGGTTATCAGTCCGTTATTTGCCGGTTATTTGTCCGTTATTTGCCGGTTATCAGTCCGTTATTTGCCGGATACCTGCCCGTTATTTGCCGGATACCTGCCCGTTATTTGCCGGTTATCTGCCCGTTATTTGCCGGTTATCAGTCCGTTATTTGCCGGTTATCAGTCCGTTATTTGCAGTGTTTTGTGTGCGATTTATTGATTCCTGTGAATTTTAAGAGGAGCTTAAGTACGATACAGGTACCGCGAACATAAGATAATTGTCACATCTATGCTATGTCAATTGGTTTTTTTAATTTTTTTCTGCCCAATTGAGTTTCATGTAGAGATAGATTTGAAGTTAGAAGATGAATTGAGTAAGATGGAAAACACTTGTAATGATGAATTTTCTTCTTCAAAAAGTCCTTTATTATTATTCTTGATTGCAGAACATTTTTTGAAAGAAATTCATTTCTTCACACATGGTTCATAAAAACAACTATATACGTCGTTTTTCCTCCTAACCTGAAAACAACGGTATAGGTTATATGTTGTACTGTTCTTCAACAAGTGTAATATTTTTGCTTATTTCAGAAAAACGCGGAAGATGTAGTTCGTGATATGTTAAAAGGTTTTGGAAAAGAAACTAAGGTTAGTAAGAATTTTCTATACGTATGAAAATTAGGCCTATTTCTTTTGAATTTTTTTCGACCCCTTCATATTACGTTAAAATTTCTTGCTAAGTTTTCAAACAAAATCAGGAATTTGAAAAAGTAACATACATCAGAAAGAACGCTTTGAATACCATCCTGAAAGAGGAGAACCGTGTGATTAAGATTTTGAAAGATATGAGGAAAAACGGCCGAATCGATGAGATGTTATACAAGAAACTCAGACACTCAGGCATCCAACCACCTCGTTTGAACGGTCTCACCAAAGTGCACTTAAAAGAACATTCCAGTTCGCCCAGTCCTGTCAATGTCAGGATCAGCATACCATCCGATTGCAGAACAAGTAGCAGAATGGCTTGAGACCGTACCCGAATGGAAAATCAATTCCTCAACGAAGATGATCAGTGATAAACTGAAACATGTTGATCTTGCTGAGGATGAGGAGCTAGTGAGCTTTGATTTCTCATCCCTCTACACCAATGTACCAGTAATGGAATCTATCAAGGTGTGTGCAGATTTACTTTTTCGGGATGGTATGAAAAACCACCAGTAACCAACTCAATTTTCATTGAGCTTGCCAAAAATCGCGTTCTGCAATGTAACAATGTCAACACATGATAGATTTTACAAACAAACAGATGGATTAGCAATGGGCAGCCCACCTGCGCCACACCTTGCCAATGGTTGGTTGTCCAAATTCGACCCGCAAATCCAAGGCAATGCCAAACTGTTTACGAGATACATGGATGACATCCTGAGGGAGATAAAGCGCAGTGAAATTGACAGTAAAGCACCCTGCCTGCACCCAAACCTCTCCTTTGACATCGAGAAAGAAAATGAGGGCACTCTACCATTCTTAGACATGCAGCTACTCCATCAAGACAGTCAGGTGTCGTCGACCTGGTATTCAAAACCAACAGACACAGGTCTCATTTTGTATTTTCACGCGTTAGCTCCAAAGCGATACAAACATTCTGTAGTTTCTGGATTTGTTCATCGCATATACAGGGCGTGCAGCAGTTGGAAGCTATTCCACAGCAGCATACTGAAAACGAAAGTCATCCTTGAACGCAACCAATACCTTCCTTCGCTCTACGACCCAATAATCCATCAAACACTAGAAAGCATATTCAATCCCACCGAAAAGTCAACTTCAAACTCTTCCCAGTCACCATCTCTCCAGCCAACAGTTAGTGAAACAGCATAACTGTCATCAGCTGAGATACCAAAACGAGCAGTGTTCATTCAGTACCGGGGTAAATACTCGGAGGACTATGCACGCAATTTGCATAAATGCAACGCCCCCTGCAATGTCATCTTTACCCTGAGAAAATTGAAAA
>JAUBWS010094243.1:0-11287 GCA_032270445.1 Darlingtonia californica | reverse complement strand
TTTGAACAAGATGGTTGTCTCATTTGGCCTTACTAGATACGCTCAGCGTAAACAAACCTTGGAGAAAACGAAAGTGGCGTCCTGTTGAAAGAAAAACTCTCAGAAAACCTTGTTTTAGCCAAACTAGAGGGTTGTAATTTCAAGAATTTTCGGCCCGTCCGCCCCAACCATGGTGGGGCCTCCTTAGTCACTATCACCAGGTCCTTTTGATTTCAGCGTACTTCTACAAAAATGCTGGATCCTACCCTGTGTCTAACAAATCCTGCAAAGTTCTCTATAGAAAAACCTATAATGTTTATTTGAATGATCGAGGCAAATTTTTTCTGATGTCTCGTTTTTTCTAACATACAAGCCGTTTTTATAAAAATGGTGTATTTTCATTTCAACATGAAAATTTATAACTTTTTGACTAAAATCATCCTAACATATTTTTGATATATTCTTAGAATCAGCAGCAATTTTATCATTCATCGTGGATAAACAATAAACGTGACATTTTTAACAATGCCATTAACTGTAACCTTTAACCACTTATGGGGTTTCCTTTGACACCAAAATGAAATTTCATTTTCGTCTTTTTGACCGAAATGAGTTCATATCGGGTAGTAACGAGTCGGTTTCCTTGGAGAAAACCTAACGTTAATATGGATGAGACAATGATAGCTGCTGTTTTAAGAAATACAGTGTGTATCAAAAAGACATCAGACTTAATTAATTAATTGACTACATTTAGAAAAAAAATTATTTCATGAGTTTTGCGCAAAATCCTCGAGGTAAAGTTGCAATCAAGCTGGCAATTTTAAACTTACAAAGTTGTTTTCTTCCAGAAAAAGTGGATCCCAGACTGTGAAAATGCTTATTTATTGAGATTAGTATTATCCTTTCGAGGGTTTATATATGGACCGGTTGGTGTTTAAAGGTTTAAAAAGGTCGAAATTTCGAGCAACATGTTGACGAAAAATTTTGCACAGCTTGAAAAATATGGAAGAAATAAGTCCATTTAAGGTCATATACGGGACCGTATTAGGACTTATTTCACGCTGTGTTGCCCGGTTTAAGGCACAAGAATTTTCCTCAACTTTCATTCCCGTTTACGAGATTAATACCTTTGCTTTGTACTTTGTCATTTCACACAGGACAACCATATCTCTTTTTACATCAATCCATAGTTTCATGACACTTTTGACATCATCGCTGTAAAGTTGCTTCCAGAAGCCGCACATTGGTTTACAGTCGCCTATAACAAAAATAGAAGAATTTGAATGATTTTAAATCAAATTTTAACATATTATAGAGAATCTTAATCAATTTAGAAGCAATTTAGATAATATAAAATGCAGTAAGCCAATTTAATTTAGATGAAGTAAGGCAACTAAAACCAATCATTTCCCTGTTAGCACAAGACGTCGTTTTGACGTCGTTCGACGGTCGCTGACATCGCACGAACGTCAAAACGACACCTTGTGCTTGCTGAGTTTAACTAGGCTTATGGAGTGGCGAAGGCACTGGACGCTCAAACCAGAGTCCTGGCTCTTGCATGGTACCCTGAGGTGATTCCAAGAAGACAGGATCAGCATTGATAAGAGTTCATGAAGAACAGAAGATGGCTATTCTGGGTAAATGATGAAAATCATCACTATCAGTATTGAAGCGATAAACAATTTGCGAAAACTTGCAAACGGTCTAAAACGCTCTGATTTAGCCTAAAAAGAACAACGAAGCTGGTTTTGAGACGATTGGATTTGTAGTTTTGGCTGTACGCTTCCTGAGCCAAGTCCTGCTTACAGCGTACAGTAAGTGCAGTAGTAATGTCGTTTGGAAAGCTGAAGCCTTACACAAACTCGCAAATAGTCCAGAATTTTGATGTTGAAATGACGTCTTTTACTTGCTTCTATTTACGGTCGTTGACATAATGGTCAAAGTGTTCATCAATGGTACGGGAGACCCAGGTTTAATGACAGGTGGTTTAAGACTTAAGACTCAAAACAAAAGATAATTTATAGTTGATCGCCTTTTCTAAACACTGGTTCAAGGATGATTGGAGTAATCCAGAGAAATAAGTGGTACCCTCCCCTAAATATCAGTATAATATCTAACAGCGGAGCCGTCATCGAATAGTAAGGCTCAGGTACTGCACATCGCAAGGTTCTTGGTTCAAATCTAATATAATTTCAATATCATGGTGTCATCAGTGGCAAAAATAGTTTTGCTGCTGATTTCCATACAGGTGTTCCACGAGATGAATATATAAACGAATACCTTACGAGAACGGATCACAAGGTATAATGTAACTTAGTATATAGAATAACAAAGAGCCCTCGGCGTCGACCTTCGGACAACTTACTTATTTAAAGGAGAGACATACGTCACGACATTCAGAGTTACATCTGTGAAGAGTGATCATCTGAAGTGGTCTTGTCGCTTGCTGATAGGCATTATTTGAGCTGAACCCAAATGTTATTGGATCAATACCCTGTACCTTATTGACCAAAAAAGGTTGGTCAAAACTTGTCGTTAGACTAAAATTACTCGTCGACATAAAATTGACGAAATCTCAAAGTTTGAATCAATGAGATTCTGACATCAAAATTATATTTAGCGTGAAACCTTATCATCGGCCCAAATTGTTGTCATCTCTAAAAGTTTTCGTCACTTTGAGCCGACTTGTTTGGCCGATAATTTACTTGTTGTGTTTACCTGTTGGAGAGATATATGTCACAACTTTCACAGTTTCATCTTTATCGTCAGTAGTGGTTTCGTCGGTTGCCGATGGACACAATTTGAGCTCAATACAAATGTCTTTTGGATCAACATCTTTTTCAATGAGCTGAATAATCTCATCAATATCCTCAGTGATGTTCTTGCACTAAAAATAATGAAAAAGTTACCTATGAAATCACAAGATTCGAGCCAAGGAAACGCCATTGGTAGTACTGACATCGACCTCGACCTCAGTTCAAGTGAAGTGCATTATTTAAAATAAAAATAATTACACACGCAAAGGAATAACTTGTGTGTAACTATTATAAATGTTTTCGATGGCACACTTGCATATTGCGTAAATTAAATTTTTCTCGAAATTTTTATCAGCCGTTTTCAAGACCTTCTTCTCTCGCGCCATCAACATATCAAAAACCGAGAAAGGCCCTGGAAACGAGGTTGATAATAATACAATCCCTTTGTTAGAATAACAAACGTAAATTAGACTACCAGAGGAAAAATTAGAATGATTTTCACTTCCTTTTTTTGCTCGGGGTAAAACCCTGAATATCTTTAATTCTCTTTTATAAAAGAAACAGTTGTTACCCACCATGAAAAAATACGGTGCTGAGTTTTTGTTTTAGTTGCTTGTTTGAGACACCGAAACCGCGTATTGTAGTTTTCAAAATAATTTTGATGAGAAGACCAGTACGAATAAGCCCTCTATTATCAAAACGGTTGATATAAGTAATGACTTTAAGTTTCCAGTTTTACAGCAATTGTCGACTCTCTTAGGGCTTAGCACTCTCCGTGCTGTTAGAAGAGTGAGTCTGAGCAATGACCTCAAGGCGTCCAAAAGCGTGACTGTGTGTCTAAAAGGACAACTTTGTTATATTCTATATATAACACAAAATATGCCTTTTTTGTAATAGTCAAAGAAATAATTGTAGAAGATTTTAAAAGATTAGTAGTGGTTAAGCTTGCTTTGTATTATAATGGGACGCCATTGTGGAAAATATATGAAGTAATTTACAAATGATTAATAACGGAAAAAGTTAACAGTCCATAAATAAGCTGAAAACTTCTTCTTAGTCAACAGTTTTCACAACACTGACTACAGCTAATCAACTTTCTTGATCTTTGTTAGGGAAAAAAACAACAACAAATCGAAAATTAATGTTTTAAAGATTGTTTTTGCGGCAGCATGTGGTGTTACGTTCCTTTTTTTGGCAGCCAGTACCGGTGGACCGACTTGGCTGGATTACGAGAGTGGATCATCGTATGGAATATTCCGTTACTGTGTAAAGAATATATTCAATGATGACACGGTGTGTGAAAATTACGATGCTAGTGGAGGAGACGGTACTTTGAAAGCTATCCGAGCTTAAGCCGTTCTTGCAGTTTTGGCCACTGTTGTTGCTGTCATCCTAGCTGCTATTGGTATTTGCGTTGAAAAAATTCCTCCAATAATCCCTGCCATTATAATGGGTGTGGCTGGCTTTTGTGCCCTCATTGCCGGCGCAATTTATGCTGATGAAAACGGTGAAGGTGTTAAGAAATTCGACTTCGTCAAATACGGGTGGTCGTTTGCATTATGCTGGGTTGGCATGGTCACAGCTTTCATCTCTGCCGCTCTTGGATTTCTTGTACATAAGAAAAAATAAGCTCGCCAGCTAATGACTTTAAATATAAAATTTGTTCCTTTTTTACTTTTGTTTTTGTTTTTTTGGTTTATGTGCATGTAATTGTATTGCAGCAACATCAAGTTAGCAACATTTTGCATTTTTAATATTATGATATGAATATTTTAGTTACATTACTTGTATTAACCGACCGTTAGTATAGCGATTAGAGTGTTCGCCAACGGTACGGGAGACCCGGGTTCAATCCCAGGTCGAGTCATACCAAAGACTCAAAAACTGGTAGTTGATGCCTCCTTGCTAATCACTCCGCAATATAAGGTTAGAATCAAGGGTAAGTGAAGCAATCCAGGGAAAGGAGTAGCGCCCTCCCTTACGCCTCGGTGAAGTAGCTAATGAAAAGGGAGCCCTCGGATCGCCCTCGACTGCGGTCGGCCGACCTAATTACTTACTACTTACTTGTATTAAAGTTTAAATACACACCCATAGAATTGTAAGCTCGTTAGAAAACGTTACTTCTTGCCACTTTTGGAATTTGATATTACTACTGTATAACAGCATAGGTATTTTTTGTTTCTAATATTATGCCCAAGTGCATGTACAGGGTGTCCAGAATAGACATTTCCCGATATTATTGTTTTCAAAAACCAATTTTATCAATTATCTACTCTAATTCTAACTGATAGTCAGCTGTCATGACTACATTTGATTTGAAACGGAAAAGGTGTATGAAAGCGGAGCAATCTTAGTTAATGGTAAACGTCATGTTTGAGATCTAGTGGTTTTTAGTGGAAACTTTTTCTCTCACAATAGTTTTAGTTTTCTCTTCGCACTTGCATGTCATTAATTTAACATTTTAAAGTTCTATATGTGTTTTTGTGTTACTTCTATGGCTTCGTTCTTTCTAGATAGCCTTGTATAAAAATTATGCGGTAAAAATTATAAAACTTTTTGTTAGATAGATAACGTATACTCTTTTTTTGTAAGAACAAAGTTTATAAGAACATCGAAGCTGTGATTCCTCCAAAAAATAAGAACAAGCTTAGAACAAGCAAAGGTTCAGTTCAGTAGGGATGATATAAGAACAAAGTAAAATATTCGTCTAATTAAACTAAATTAAAATTGTAATGGAGTATCTTATCGCATGTATTCTAAATGATTTGTGACGGTCTAAGGGAAAAGGGGGCATAAAGCTATCCATAATTCACTTGTTTTCCTCTCAAAATCATGAAAAAACTTCTATGGAAGAGTGCATTACGTTTTTTCATGATTTTGCAAGTAGGTGGAGTATGATCGCGTTAAAAATGACCATGCCCCCTTTTCCCATGGAACGTCACATTTAGTGTTATACTAATGAGGCATCGTTCTCCAAATTTGGACAATGGCAAAGCTATTTCTCGGCAAGGATGGTAAAAAATTTATGTTCTAAATGCTAAATGTCGCTAAATAAGTTAAAATCTTTAATGTTGATTATAATTTAGAATAAGATACATTGATAAGAACAGTTGTGGCTCAAATTGACCGAAAAAATAAGAACATTGAAGCTGAAATTTACTGGTTCTTATAAAAAAAAGAGTTTATTTGCATATAGCTAATTAGCATTTTTCAAGATTGTGTACACAACAAACTTGTAGAAATAGATAATATCATCATGCAAAATATCTTGTTACACACTAAATTTTTCAACTCATTAGCCAAAGTTTACATAGAGAGATAGTAAGGAAGCAATTACTCTGAAAAGATTTTTATTCATTTATTCATTTCAAACTTGACAAACAATGATAATTTTTGATGCATTTTCACCTTAACTTATTCTAGTCTCAGGGCCGTCGACACAATATAAAAAGTGGAGGGGCCAGGTTAGTGACGCCGGAGAAAATTTTGAGAGGGGCCCTCCGCCCCTCCCCCCCCCCCCCCCTCCTGTGTCGATGGCCCTGAGTCTGTTCATAGCGAATTCATGTGAAAATCGCTGGCTTCGCTTCAGTGATTTTGCAATTGCAATGATTGCTTGCTAACGGTGTCGTAATTAGAAAAGTGTTTTTTGCTTTTTTGATTGAATCTTGATGGACGCTAGATTAAAATTGTTAATGATATGATTCAGTCAACTGGAAAATCAATTAGCACAAGAAGTTTTTGAACAGACTATAAATTCCTTAATTTATTCTACAGGGTGTCCCAAAAAAATGTAGCCTATTGTAGAAAATGTCATGAGAATTCATCAAAAGTACCGCATCTCAAAACAAAGGAGAAACTAAAAATTTTCTATGCTATTGCTAATGACATTTTACACAATAGGCTATTTATTTTCAAATATTTTTGCACACAGTGACAAGTGCAAAAATATTTCAATGAGTTCAAACTAAACCCTCCTAACCATCTCTCTTTTTTACAAACTTTGATTAAAACTGAAAAACTTTTTTTCATCGTACTTATTTTTCCAACAAGCATAAAATTTTGCATGAAATTTAGTATCATTGGAACGATTTTTAAGAGTGGAACAATTTGGAGATTTAAAATTTTTTTTGGTTAATGCAAAGTTACGTGGGCATTAAGATTCTTTCGATTACTTGATTGATTTTACGCCATTCTAAATCCTACTGACATTTTATTGTCTTTTATTAACTGCACAAATAAAATTAGATTACAGCTTGTAAAGCTTCTACTAAGCCTAAAAGTTCAGATGCAAATTTTGTCAAAAAAGAGCCAAAAACAGGGGTTTTTCTAACGAATATCATCTCTAAACTTTTAGTGATAGCTTTTCTTGCGACATGAATAAGTGCGAAGTTTGGGTTGAAACACTTGTTGAAAAATTTTTCCTGGACAAGATACTTTTCTATGATAAAATGATAAAATGATAAGTATGATAAAATTGCAATATTTCAACTTTCGTTTTGCCGTTTTGGATTGAAAAAGTGGCAGAAAATAATTGTGACTAAATGTTGAGCGCATGCGCCAGCTTGAAAATTTTCACGGACACAGAAATATTTCAACAACTGTAAATCCACCTTAAGCCTTGATTTCGTGCTGAAAGTGCACAACTTTGTCTTGTAATGTCCCTTTTTGAATATTTGCGACATCTAATCTTGTGAGTTTGGGAGAAAAAAATCACAACAATGAATGCAGCAATAATTTTATTCGCAATCCTTGCTTTTTGCATTCCATACACACAGCGTGTAAAACGTCCAAATACTTCCAGGACAGTATTCGGTAGAATTTCACGCTGTGACAAATGTACACAGTAAAGCTTATCCTCTCCTGGTTAACGGTTGAGAAAGGAAAGTTGCTCATTGAACATTCTATACTAGTCGGACAGATTTTTAATGAGCTTTTAAAATTTTTGAACAAAAGCTTCACAGTCAATAAGAAAGAAATTTAGTTTGTATAGTAAGATTAGGAAAATATATTACCGTAAGTATTGTAAAAATATCTTTACTTATGGCCACAGTTGATGGGAAAATAAAGCTAAATATAGCATTTTAATGAAAATTTGACGTCTTCATGACGTCATTTTTGACAAGCTACGTCACATAGTTATTCTAAAATGACATTAATTAGGGTTAACTAACAGGGTTCACTCAGAAGAGTATATGGGTAAAGGTTACCACATATTTCCCACTAGGTCACAACTTGTGACAAAAACAAATATCCTGAATTGTTTTAGCCTACGAAGATTGGTTAGCAGCACTCACGTGACTAAAACTTTCACAAACTGTTCAAAATTAATTTTTGTTTAGTAATTAGATTTCATTTCCAGAGGAGTGTATATTTTATGAATGTCTCAAAGGTGTCTATTGAATCTTCTGAATGTCTTAAAGACGTCTTTTGAATCTTATGAATAGTCATTCGCATTTATGTGGTTGGGCATGATAACAGCTTTCTTCTCTGCAGCTCTTGGATTTCTTGAGTATAGGAGGAGACAAGCCATCCATAGTTGTATATAGTTGACTTTGAAATTTAATTCTGAACTTTCTACATCTATGTACCCTGCTTTTCTTTTATAAGAACAAAGTTTATAGGAACATTGAAACTCCAAAAATTAAGATCAACCAAAAGCTTAAAATAACAAAGTATAATAAGTGTATAATGAAATGAAGTGAGGAACTTAATGATGTGTCAATTGCTTTTTCCAGCGAGAATGAGTAACGAAAATACATAGAAGATGAGCAAAAACCACCATGTTTTTATAAAGATAGTATGCGTGCTTAGAACAACATATTGACCGTTTCTATAGTGTTCAGAGAAATTGGAATTTGTTTCAGATAGATTAATTCATTAAAGTCCTAGCGTTTACCACCTCGTTTCCAGGGTCTCTCTACGATGTTTTGGTAGTTAAATTGTCAGCATATTTAAACAGAAAAACTGCCCTGGGACGGTTGAACCAACGCTGCAGAAATAGTTTTTTTGATTTCTTTGAATTTATGAAATTTGCTTCTTTTACACTCCGTAAGCATAAAAAAATTTTAAGTTTCACCACACATATAGTTGTCCTCAGCAAATAAATAATTCATTAAATCTGCAAATTTTTCATTTTAAACATTTTCAGACAGTTCAACCACTACTATGCCACTTACATCATGCTGCATGAAAATACAGCTCTTGATCCATACAGTTTTAACTATTTAAGTGCCAATAACAAATATATGTGACGGTCTACGGGAAAAGGGGGCATAAAGCTATCCATAATTCACTTGTTTGCCTCTCAAAAACATGAAAAATTTGCGTGTCACTTAAATAAAAATGCACTCCTCCACAGACGTTTTTTTCATGATTTTGTAAGTAGGTGGAGTATGATCGCGTTAAAAATGACCATGGCCCCTTTTCCCATGGAACGTCACATATTTGTCATGGAATTTCCAACATTTTAAAATCTTTTGACCGAATGTATGGAATGGCGGAGCTCCTAATCCAATGGCCCAGGACCGTAAAAAAAATTAAAATTCAATGACAAATATATCTGTCATTGGCACTTAAGTGGTTAAAGCCGTATGGATCGAGAGCTGTATTTATTGTACATTTCAACTTGTGTAATGCTGATTCCTCGAAAATTGTTGTTTCAGCTCTTTCTTCGGCGTGGAAGCAAACTACCCCAGGACATCCCCGTTCCTGTAGTCCCTCTACGAGTTCCGTAGTCCCTTTACGAGTTCCGTAGTCCCTCTACGAGTTCTTTTTATAAGCCTAGGGACATGGTTGATAACAGAGTCATTACAATGGGCAATTGTTACGCCAAGAACATATCAATGATATATGCTCGAAACCGATTGCTCGTATCCTGGCTTACGTTGAAATATTCACGGTTTATAGATCTTTTAGCTCTCGTATTATTAAATAAACTTCTTAAATTTAAATGGTGATAGATTACCGATGATAGACACGAGTTAGGCAAATTTCAGACAATTACACACGGTATCAAAAGCTCTAGAAAAAATTAGCATAATGTTTAAATACGTAAAATGTTTCAAAAACTTCAAATATATTTAGAAAAGACGAACTATTCGAACGAACGAACTTTCGTTCGTCTCAGTATAAATTCGGCTAATTCCAAAAATTTCCCGGATTATCAAGGAAAGTTTTTCAATTCCAATATGTTGCAGGATTTTCAGGACACTCTTTCAATTCCAATATTTTGTAAAGTTTTCAAATTCTAGGATTTTCCAGGATTTCCAGGAGACTTGTGGCAACCCTGAAGTGTCAAGTACATCCTGCTGCATGAGATTTAAAAAAAGCAAAGAAAGGTCACCCTCGTTCTCAGGGCCTCTTTGTGACTTTTATGATATTTTGATCGTCACTATGCCAAAAAGAGAAAAAAAGCTTGAAGACAAGGTTGAGGAAAAGCTATATTGTGCAAGGTATAAGAGGTGTTATTTCTTGTTTAAGTAATAATGGTAGATCAAACACTGAAAATGATTAATAAACTCACCACTTCTTGACCGATTTTGAAGGGGTACAATTTGCACAGTGCTTCGACTGCAGCTTTGATTTGCTGTTCGGTGGCGTTTACTGTTTTGATTTCGAGTTTGATGAACTCTACAATAACCGTACAAATGGTGCAACCAACGCCATTTTTCGACAAATTTGGGATAAGATCGGTAGCTTTGGTCTCCAACTAATTATAATAACAAAGCAATATTATAAAAATATGCGAGGAGTAAAGTACACAAGAAATTTCGTACAGGTACGGAAAAAAACTAAAAATATCAAAAAATCGCAATAAAATCACAAAAAATCAAAACATCTGGTACGCTATCTTTGAGCACTTTACCACATGAAAATAATTGCAATAGAAAGTCTATTCACAGCGTGATATTCTACCAAATACAGTCCGGTAATATACAAGACCCGTATTCGGACGTTTTTGCACACTGTGATTGATGAATCACACTTTTAGAATTTCAAAAATTATAAATAACAAATATCGGGTAAAGAAAAAAAAAACACGGGAAAAAATGACTTTTGAAGTTTTTTGAAAGTGACCAAAATTTTCCCCGACCAAAATTGCCCCCGATTATATCACCGACTAGCATTTTTTCCCGATTTTTTCATAATCGAATTAAAATTTTCATGATCTCTTAACCCTTAAGACGCGTGGGGGTCCAAACTTCGAGAGCCTAGATTTCAACAACTAAGTATTTTCAGATTCGGGCACCCACTTTTCCAGCAAGAAAACAATTCTTTAAGTAGTGAGATGGCTAGTTTGGGAGCATTCTACTTTATCATGCAATACTTGAGAACAACGTTTCGGTTTTTATTAAAATGCACTTAATTCTCGCATCTAAACAGTAGGATTTTTTTCGTGTATTTATGATATTCAAACTACCACTAATTGAAACACATTGTGAGGTAGATTTGAATCACATTGTAGGGCAGTTTTGAAACACATTGTGAGGTAGATTTGAAACACATTGTGAGGTAGATTTGAAACGCATTGTGAGGTAGATTTGAAACACATT
>JAUBWS010094221.1:0-11289 GCA_032270445.1 Darlingtonia californica | reverse complement strand
TCCCTCAATGTTGTTGTCGAGAAATGTATCATCGCCAGGAACAAAAACTTAATAACGGCTTTTGCCGTGATGTTTGCTTGCTATTATGTTTTTAACATAGCTTATCCCAAAAATTTAATCGGAACTTTAACCTACGTACAGAAAGACCTATTGCAGATCCACGACAAAGCTGCAAGAATCTCGAAGGTTTTAACCTTAATGTCAAAGTTAAGGAACTGCAATGCAACTGCAGTCTCTCAGCTTTAACATTAACGCACAAACCACTGAGATTCTAGCAGCTTTGTCATAGGAAGCAACATGATAGATTTTGAGTCAATTTTTTTTTTATTTCGCAATAAAAGTCTTTCTCATGTAAGTTAAAGTTTTCCGAAGTAATTAATTTTTCACTCATAAACTTCTCAAACTTCGATAAGTGAAATTATCAGTCAAAGCTAAAAGAAATTTCTACAGCCTGAATGAAATTTAGATTCAGATTATCGTGTATTATTTGTATTATGATTTTTGTTTTCAAACACTATATTGAGCTTCAATTTGCACGTATACTCTCAATATTTTAATCTTATTTGATCTTGTGTAAATCCATGTTTGAAAATTTCAACTGTAGTATATGTAAGTAGTATTTTATTGTGTTTCATACATATTCTAAATATTTTAGTAGTATTTTAACTCATTAGTATATCTAAGTTCCAAAATTTGGATTATAATATATGTATATTGGTATATCTACCTTCGAAAATTTCAAATTGTAATATATGTATAAGGTATTTCATGTATGCTCTCAACATTTTAATTGTATTTTGACCTATATAGTATATCTACGTTCTAAAAATTTAATTCCGATATATTTATGAAGCATTATTATGTACAGTATCAATATTTTAATTGTAATGTTACTTATAAACTCAATCAATGTTCAAAATTTCAACCATAATATACTTGAAGTTTTATTACAAGTAATGTTGTTTTTTGATTTTATTTATCAGACCTTTTAAAGGCTTAATTGATCCAATACAAGAAAATTTCGATTTAAATTGCTAAAATGATTGCGGTGGCCGACAGTGTAACTTTGTACTTATAAATATTTTGAAAAGTTTAATTTTACTGCCTAAATTCGAATACAAGGTGTAACCGCTACACCCTAAATGAAAATAAGAGTGTAATTTATACTCTCCATTCTCAAACCAACCGTAACGTAACGTAACGTAACGTAACGTAACGTAACCGTTACACCCCAAATATTCAGAAGGGTGTAGATTTACACCCCAAATTAAGCATCGGTGTAAATAATACACCCCGTATTTGCAAGGGGTGTAACTGTTACACTTCTACTTTACAAAAGGGTGTAAATTTACACCCTAGTTGTAAACCACTGGTGTAAATTTACGCCTCAGCATTTGAAGGAAGGGTGTAAATTTACTCCCGTTTGGGGGCTCGTCTTAGACACCGTCGATTTACACCCTAAAAGGCGTAAATTTACACCGCGCAGATTTTCAGTGTAGTTACAAAGACTACATTAAAATTCGACGATTATATACAGTGGACTCCCGATTAGTAGGACCATTGGTAAGGTGCATTTACCTACAAAACCGTTTCACGATATTTTCTAAGTTGGACGACATTCTTGGGTCTCTTTAGGGGTTTAATCCTCTAACACACTTTGGGTAACTTGGTATGACAGTTTCTATGCGCTATCTATATATGCTTTGGTTTCTTCAGCCCCACGTATATAGTATAAAGTATATGTAACTAGAAGCATCTTTATTTTCATTTAGATATACATCATTTGGTCTTGGATCAAGAGCATATCCTCACTTCTGTTCCTTTGCACACATCCTAAATAATCTTTTGAAAAAGCTTGGTGGTGAAGAGATCTATGGAATTGGCGAAGGGGATGAGTTATGTGGCCAACAAGAATCTTTCAACACATGGGCTGCTGGTGCTTTCAAAGTATGTGGGATATTTTATGGTCAGCGATTTTTGGTTAGAGTAAATACGACCTGCATAGAGAGTGATTGCAGATATTCAATAGGTGTTTCCTTAAAGGAATGAATTTCACGGAGATAACATTTCACCATGTCTTCATATTATTTTCAACATCGCGAAATGCTTTCATTGCTTAAGTTATGATTCACGAAGTTCTGCACTCGCGAAATCCAATTTTCTAAACGCCTTTACAAACTTAAACTGGCCGTTGGCATAGTGGTTAGAGTGTTCGCCAACGGTTCGGGAGACCCGGGTTCAATCCCAAATCAAGTTATACCAAAGACTCAAAAAATTGGTACTTGCGACGCCTCCTTGCTTAACACTTAGCAATATAAGGTTACGATCAAGGATAAGTGGAGCAATCCATGGAAAAGAGTAGCGCCCTCCCATAGAACTCGATATAGCAACTAATGAAAATGGAGCCTTCTGGGTTGCTCTTGAATACAGTCGACCGAGTTTTAATTCTCGTGAAAAATTAAAACCAATGCAATTTTAAGAGTGTTCTTGCAAACGTTTTGTATTGTGAAATGATAGTTCATAGTTATTAAGTAAAAACCTTTAGTATAATAATTTATAATCATAATCCAGCGGCTTCTTTTTAGGCAGCTTGTGACAGTTTTGGAATTTACGATGTCGATTTTAATGCCGCCATTTCTTCCATTACCAAGTCGGTTGCGGATTGGAAGCCTGGGTTTTTCCGCTTGGTAAAAGCAACAAATGTAGAATCTGAAAACATTTGCAAATGTAAGTAATAAAATAATGTATTAGAATTGAAAGAGAAAAAGATGGTTAATGCTGACTTCAGCAATAGATGGTAAGTGGGCATGATATCCAAAAAAAACTGGATCGTACATCTCGTTTGTCCGGCGGAACTTTTTTGAAGCTGGAAAATCCGCCATCTTTGGGACCATTTTTGTTTTGTTTTGGTTACTTTACGCGAGGTGACTCGCGACTACACTAGATCCGAAACCATGAAAGTGGTCCCAAAGATGGCGGATTTTCAAAAATTTCCGGCTTCACTTTAGTTTATTTTAGAGATCAGTGATGATAAGTAGTCCATTTTTGACAAGTTACTGTGGGCATTTACAAGACTTTTTGCTGAAGATTTGTTGACTTTAATGACCATTTTATTGCTCTTTTTTCTAAATGTTCTTGACATTTTTTCAAAATTTACACGGTGATTACATTAGATTTAGTCATAAAATTCGATCGAAGCATTTATTTTCTTCCGAATTTGGAATATTCCCTTCAAGTCGGTACTTGTTTAGATTCGTTCCTCTGAATATCATAGTTGACTTCTATCTTGCATCCGCACTGAAAGCGCATGCGCACTATTTTCAATCAGACCAATATGCCATATCGCAATCAGGCAAAAGGCTTGAAAGTAAACTGTTATTACCAGCAAAATAATTTTACGTTGTTTATTCAATTATTAATTTTAGCTTTAAGTACATTACACAGGAAGAAAGTTGTCCCAGCCAAATGTATTTCAGTGGAGAATCTTCAAGATCCCGACTCAGAGTAAGAGAACTTCGTGTTTTATATAAATAACTCATTAATCAAACTGTTGCATGTTCTTCGGCTCGGTTTTAACTTGAGATCTTATTCATATGAACTTAAATTGACTAATTTCTAAGATTTAAAACCGGTTTCATTGATGACTGAAATTCGTGATGAGTCCTTTGTTTGAATGGTGTCTTGAAGTGAAACAAATTTCCTTGCATAAAAGTTGCGTGACATAAAATCTTCTTGCAATGGTAATAGAAATCAATAATGGGTTTTCAGTGACGCAAATGGAAATTAAATTTTGCTCTTTACAAGTCATTAGCATAACCAAAGCAAATAGAAGCCGTCGATGCGAGTTTGAAATGGGTTACAGTAAGACGATTTGATTTCCACATGCTAGGTTTTACATTATTCTTTTGAATACTTAATTTAGACGTGTAACAGATCTTGTGAAAATTGATCGAAATGGGCAAGAAATCACTTATCAGCCAGGAGATCATTTGTCAGTCTTCCCAAATAATGAAAAACGATTGGTTGATGCACTTCTTGAAAAGGTAGACATAGACGTTGACCCGGATGAATTCGTCAGACTCGAATGTAAAGAAGGTAAGGATTTACATATCAGAGTTACTAAGAACTCATAGTAAGATTTTGGGCAAACAACAAACGAACTTTTAGTGTATCATTAACTTGAACGAAGTTATTACTGACTTTATTCTGCTTTTTTAGGTAACAATTGGGTGGAATCAAGCAAGTTTTCATTTGCTACCACCTTGCGTCGAATGCTTACTTCATACTTAGATATAACCACACCACCAAGCACAAAAGTGTTGTCAATTTTGGCAACACAGGCAGTTGGTGAGGGTGAAAAAAAAGAATTGGAAAAATTATCAACGGTAAACCATTTCATTTAACTAACCACTTTAACCCTTATATTGCGCTGCGTTTTATAAAAAAAGGAAAATTATAAAGATTTTTTTAACATTTTCAAATTTTTAACTTAAATTTTCACTTTTTTTGCCCGCGGCCATAACTCAAAATTGGCTTATGCTAGAAACTTGAAATTTGGTATGAAGGTAGCCCTCATTAGCACAACTACAAAAATCATGCTGAATAAACAATGGTTGCCATGGTTACCTGATGACGTCATCACAATTATAGATTTTTGAGAAATTGGTACCTTTCTTTACAGAGCTATTTCTTCTAAACAAATTGCTATTTTTCAATTCTGTTGTGATACTTTGAATGTCAAAACAAAGACCTTTCGTAGTCATGCCATCAGATTTTCATAAAAATCAAGTCCTGAGGCACTACGAGGCGTCAAACCCGCCACAAATTGGCCATTTTGAAATGATGATGTCATCAAAAAAGTTTTTACATTCGACATGATTCTTTTAATTAATTAAACTTTCTGACCATTTTGTATTGGATAAGGTTAGAAATTGACACATTGTGTTACATAATTATGCATAATTGACTAGTGTTTGAGATAATTATTTCAAGTTTTCTGGAAATGGGCCTAATAGGTTTTTGTTAATTACTGCAAAGTTTCAAATTTATAGCATAAGTATTTTTAGAGTTATTAAAAAAATTTCGGCCGATGGCATAAAAAGCCCCCCGGTATAATAGGGTTAAAAGGTTCTTAAAATTAAAAAACGTAAACCCGCTCAGGTGCGACTTTCACTTTTTTACCTTCTCTTTACAGTCAATGTCGATTTTATGATTTTGAATTTGGATGGCTTTCCTTACCATATACATGTCATTACAAATGAATTTAGATAAAGATACCTTATTGGCCCTTTTTACGCCGGTCGTAAATGGCGTTAATTTTTGGCCACTGGCGTGAAAAGGGCCGGAGTAAAAAAGGCCGGCATTATAAAGGCCAAAATAATGGTTATTTTTTAAAAAGGTGGCGTTAATTTTAAACCATGATTTTTCTTCCAAACACTGTAAGGGCTTGTTTTTTTGAAAAAAGCGAAATGTTATCAATTAGATTGTCGATCTATGGTAATGATGCACGTTCAGTGACGTTGAACGGAGTAATACATTTCGTTATTGACAAATTTTAAGGATTCTTTGTAAAAATGTTCTGAAAAATTATCCATTTTTCAATGTAATTCTGCAACTTGCGTAAGGAACGGCCCTAAATGGCGTTATCCCGGAATTCGGGAGTGGCGGAATAAGGGCCGGCGTAAAAAGGGCCGATAAGGTAGTCAATTTTACATCAATGTTTATATCATACTTTTCCTAGGATAATGACGCACATGAGGAATGGCTACACAAACTTCATCCAAACATGGTGGAAGTTCTCGAAAAGTATGCATCTGTTTCTTGTGACGTCACGATACTTCTTAATCACCTAGGATTGTTGAATCTAGTAAGGTTGTAGTTTACTTTGTAAACCGTTTCGTGCTTTCTTGCTCTGCACTAGGGTCTACTGTGACAGTTTCGGGACTGAGTAAATAAAAAATGAGGAATGGTTTGCACGTGCAGTAGGTAGTATCATCATAAGCAAAAAATAATCGTCACAAAAGAAACAAGAGTAAAACACATTGCTCGTATTGCATTACAAACCAATCTGTGTCAGTTATTGCAAATACCATACATTCATTATTTTATATAATTGTTTGTCTTTCGAATTGCTATGTGCCACAACCAGTGTAGGTAGGGCCAGTGTAGAGTGTTAATAAACACTTAATTTTTGATTAATAATGGCATTAATGCAAGCAACAATAAAATGTAGTTCGTTAATTGCTGGCTTTGACGGAGACGAGCCGTGGCCGAATGGTTAAGGAACTGTACGCGTAATCTGGATTCCCTAATTCGGATATCTTAATTGTCATTATCTATTACTTGATGACAAAAGATTATGACTTTTTGATTATTTTTTACACTCCTCCTGTATTTTTGCCGTACTCTGGGTAAGCGGTTGAAGGTGATATAACAAAAAGCCTCACCTTGTTTTGTTTGTAACAAGGCTCCAGCCAGTAATAGGGGCACTTTCGGCTCAAACTACAGGCTAGTTTACTAAAATTCTCAATCAAGCAAATGCTGACTGATTCATCGACATCCTTTGATGGACTAAAATAAGCATGGTAACTTTATTTCAGCGTAATTACTCCATTTCATCGTCACAAGATCTTCATCCTGATGAAGTTCATGCAACAGTAGCCGTTGTATCGTATAAGGTGAATGGTACAACACACAATGGTGTCTGTTCTACCTATCTGCATAGTTTGAAACCGGGGGATGAAGTGCCGTGCTGCATCAGAAGGTATTAATCAAATAACTAATTTACGAATTTCATTCATTGCATTTGATCCTCGTTCACTTTAACTCAAAATGGTTTTGATACTTGCGTATGTGTCTGCGCAATTTTCTATTCACTTTCTTTCGAGTTTTAAGCAAAAGTGTGAGCCAGGCTTTTAAAACTGTGATTTTTAATACTTTGAAAAGCTGTAAGACTTTTTTCGATTTAAATCTGTGACCAAAAATGAAATTGTCTTAAATTATCTTCACAAAGCCAGTTGATAATAAGTAATTTCATTTTTTCAGAGCACCGGCTTTCCACCTTCCGTCAGAAATAACATCACCGGTCATAATGATTGGACCTGGTACTGGTGTTGCCCCGTTTCGTTCGTTTTGGCAGCAAGCATTCTATGAAAAGCAACGAGATGGAGTCTCAAAGAGAGACATGGTACTTTATTTTGGATGCAGGAATTCCAAACTTGATGATATCTATGGTGTTGAAACAAAGAAGGCGCGTGAGGAGGGTTATCTAAAACGTGTAAGAACTGCATATTCGAGAGATGAAAACGTTGAAAAGGTAGGCAATTATCTTAGTACTTAGGGTCACGAACAAAGATTGAAGTAAGTTCCTGAAAAAAGACATTGCAAAGTTTTTGTTGAAAAAAAAACGAGCCCGGCCCAAAAAAGATTACATAGATTTTGAGTGTTAGGCATCTAAAGTTTTACCAATCTGGGGGTCCATACTTAGACCCTTATGCTCCAAAGACCTAAAGAAATTTAGCCTTTTTATTATTACAAATAAAATCAGAGGATGTTGCTGTATATTTCTTTTGTTCACCAATATTTTATTTTAACTCAAAACTTTAAACTACTTAGCATTAACCTGTTGCACAATACTGTGGCACCAAATAATCAAGGCAATCTATTCCAAGTAAAACAAGATGTGTAGATGTCGCATGAACGCTGGCAAAGCGATAAAAAGATCGAACACAAGCGTCGTTTTGAGGCAAAAGCTTTAATTCTCAAAAGTTGCATCACAGTCTCATTTATGCTGGATTTAAGTTTTGGAAAACCTAATTAAAATTGTAAAAATCCTTCTCTTTATTAGACATATGTTCAAGATTTGCTGCAACGAGACATGGAGGAAATCGGCGAAACGGTTTTGTCAAAGAACGGTCATATTTACGTTTGTGGTGACGTGAAAATGGCTTCTGATGTCAACAAAATATTGACAAGTGTGTTACAAGATTATGACGCATTTTCTGATGAAGAGGCACAAGCCTACATGGCTGAATTGAAGGTAAATTTCAGTTTGTATGTTGAAAAAAGTTCAAGTTGTATTTCAGAGTAAATTTGAGGCTTCGTTTGTTTAGTTTATTGAAGTAACTGGTGTTTTGTGCATTATTTTTTTTAGCCGTCCATTAAATTCATTACATAACAAATAAAAATACCAAAGTTCAGATCAAATTTCAATGAACCCTATTCTTATTCTCGCCATTGGTTTTTCGGGGGAGAATTTAGGATATAAATGGTCTGAACAGCAGTTACAAATCACCAAGAAAAGTAACTTTAATTTTGCCTGAGGTGATTTTGAAATTCTCTCGGCAGTTGAAAACGACGCAAACAAACGCTTTTTGGAAAGAAAAATTGTATTTTTTGACCTTCCTTTGTATGTTTTGTAGTTCATGGTTTGCGCTAAAGTCTTTTTGTATAAAGATCTAAAACATTTCGCGGATGAATCACTTTGGATGATTTTTTTCGCGAAGATTATATAAATTAATCGATCGAAAATGAACAATTGGCTCTCTTTTAATTCGCTACTATCTTGTGGAGCGGGTGGGTGCAACTTTATTGTATTCAATCTCACTTAATTGTAGGTAAATTAGTCAATAAGCTCTTAAAAATTCATTTTAATGTTGTTCTTATGCTCCAGGGGTAAGTACTCCAAAGTTTGGTATACGGAATATTTCTTTTATTATTATTCTTCTTTGCGATTTTTTTATTTGGTAATGTTGATTATTTTAAAATTCTTGTCGTTTTCTGGTTTTCTTTTGCGATCACTTTCCGTGAAGATTTGCGAGTTTTTGTTGGCAGACTGTACGAAATATTTTGATTACTTTAGCTCTCGACGGAGTTTACAGACGTTGCTTAGACAGCTGGACAATAATACGACGAAGCTTTGAACCATTAAGGAAATTGAAATTAAAAGAGACCTATCTTTTTTTTTATGTTTCAAAACTATCTTTAGCAGCAGAGCCTAAATATCGTGTTCTTGCGTTAGGAAGGTGCAGCTTCAAGGCAAAAAATGAAAGAAATCACTTTTACCTTTCTAACAAGCTTAATTTGAGCTTTTGAATTGGTCTAGTTCAAGAGAAATTAAAGTTTAAAGTTTGGAAAAAATTCTTCTTACTATTCTCCGTCCGGAAAGAGTTAATATAATTTTCTTGTTTTGAGAATTAACCGTGCATAAATTGCTAAGCACTACCCTCATTTTGGATTTACTTTGCCGCAAAAACTATGATCAGTAAGTTAAATTAAATTGTTTCTGTATTTTTAGAAAACTGGTCGTTACCACGAAGACATTTTCGGAGTAACTTTGAAAGTTGAAGAAACGACCACTAGACTACGCAGGGGTTCTATAAGATTGTAAGTTTTCTTAACTTCTTGTTAATGCATTTTCCTGTAATTTTTCACATTGTTTTAGCTGTGTTTGTTGACATGCACCTCTGATTGAGTCCCAGTTATATACATTTAGATTCAAATGGCCTCCGGTTTTCTACCTTGTACAACTTAATTCTACAAGTCTGGATATATGCATACTACACACAAATGTAATTAACCGTTGGACTACGCTGTTTTTTTTTTACAAAAACTTAGTTCTTAACACTTGTCAATTTTTCAACTTGAATTTCTGGACACCGGAAATAGAAAAAATAGTCAAATTTAGTATGAAATAATCGATATTTTTATGCCTTTTTAAAATAGTCTAATTGTGATAGCTGAATTTTGTTTGTTCTGGAGTTATAAGCATTCAACGTGATAACAGTATTATCAGTATCCCGTGGCGTCTAAGGGTTAACGTACCGTTAAATTCGTAGGAACGTTGGCAGAACCACATTAGACAAGGCAGAAAACAGTTCTCTATTTAGCCCTTTGAAAATTTATGGTGTGATTTTATAACTTCCGTTTTTATTTTTAGAAAACAGCAAAAGGCATTGCAGGCACAAAATATTTGTGTGGAAGGTCTCTAGCTGCGCAGTCGGTGCCTAGCCTAGCAGACAGTTATGATACAGAAACGTAGTTGTAAATGTCGAATTGTTTTTTAATACTTCAAAAGTGTTTCTATGGGAAAGTTTCTATTTTGCATCAATCGAGTTTCTATAAAAGTGCTTGTTATAAATGTTTGGAAGAACGACAAATCAAGACTATATTTTGCTTTCTTAAACACTTATATAACAAGCTTTTGTAACAAACTCGAATGATGCAGATTAGAAAACTCCTCCATGTGCCAAGCTGGAATGACATTCGTGTGATAGAGGATGTTCGTCACACGAGCAAAGCTTGATCTTATTCAATATGGCTGCCGTTAAGCTTACTTAACTCTTTCTTAATGTTTTACGCGCAAAATAATTTTTTTCAAAAAAGGGACGTTCAATTAAATAAAATGTCTTTTATATTGCAAGTATGACACGTTCTATGGGAAAATACCATAAATTACTTTCCCAATATCATAAAAAAACGTCTGCGGAGAAGGTCATTTCTATTTAAACGACACGCAAGTTGTGTGTCTCTTAAATAAAAATGCACTGCTTCACAGGCGTTTTTTAAGTGATTTTTCCAGCAGGTGGAGTATGATCGCAGTAAAATCTTTCCATAGACATTTCCCTCTTTTTCCATAAACTGTCACAAATTTGGTTATTGGTAAATCTGTTACTATAAAGTCAGCCATATTGAGTGGCAAGGTTCTGGTCATACGTGACGAATAATTCCGGTTTACGTAATTAATTTGTCATTATTACTGTTTATTACTGTTATTACTTTGATTTTTTTTATCATTATTGTTATTATTTAAACGTTAATGTAAGAAAATATATAAGTTTAAGTAGTGTGATCGAGCAATACTTTATTTTTTCATACTATATATTGATTTCCTCTCTCAGGATGTGTGAGGTTTCTCCTGCTTGAGGAATTAATGATGTGGCTCTAAAGGATGGTTGGCGGCGACGAGAAAGTACACCTTGTAAAATGGCTGAAACGTACTCTTTTTTTGTGTGCTTTACCAACAAATTTAAGCATGAATAACAATTTACATATGTATCTAATTAAGTTATGACAAAAAATGAATGTTAAACACAATTGATTATTTGACTGAAGCCATGAAATGGTAAAAAAAACTACAAAACTGTCGTTATAAAAAATTCTTTCTGACCCATAGTGTGTATGTATGTTGCAAGGGTAATAGGAATATATTTGCGTGTTCATAATAGGAATTTTCTTCTTCTTTATTTATAATCATTCCGAATAAGTGGAACTTTACATGAGGGGTGTACA
>JAUBWS010094210.1:0-11289 GCA_032270445.1 Darlingtonia californica | reverse complement strand
AGACAATTAAAACAGTAACCTAGCAACATCATAACTCTCCGTCTAAGATCAGTCCTGAAAAACTAGGACTGAGTGGAATCGCTTGAACCGTAACAGACCTACGTACCGCGGGAAATCAAATTTTCCGTACCGGTGCAGCGGTCTGGTACAGGCTAGCTATTACTATTACATATCGAGGTCTAAAGTCGGGGGCTTCTTCTTCTCGTCATCAGTATATAAAGAGAGATGTCCTGGGAACGAGGCTGAGAAAAAGGTTTCAGGGGCAACGATGGCTCCATCAACAAATGTAGAAAAAGGTGATGATTATTATTATATTATATTAACATTATCGATAACATTATAATAGATATTATTATAAATATATAGGGAAAATGCCAATGTAGTAGGATTTTTATGGCGTACGGGCTCGCACCCGGTTATATAAAACAAATCCAGTAAAAAAGAAAAAAAGAAAAGAAAAGGTGATGATGAGTTTTACAAGATTGTATGTATCCGATTGGATTTGAAATTCTTTAACCACATAGGTTCCGATGACAACTATATTTTTATGGAAAGTTTTTTTGACGGTCTGGGAGGCCTGGGTAGCGATCCCCGGTCAAGAAATAGATCTCAAAAGATTCCAAAAATGTTGAAAATTCTCGGCGCAGAATTGGTGAAATGGCAATTAAATGGTGTACTAAAAAAATAGAATTTTCATTTTTGTAATGGAGAAATTTTTTGGCAAAATAGCAGTTATCTCGGAGGCAGTTTTTGTAAACCAAACGATAGGTTAGGAATACTTTTGTAAAACAATTAAGGCTAAGAGGCCGTTTACATGAGAAATTCATTTCGGGCGAGATGAAATTTTTTAACAATTTCATTAACAGTAACCACTTATGGGTTTCCTTTGACACCGAAATGAAATTTCATTTATCTTTTTGACCGAAATGAAATTCTCATTTAAACGGCCTCTAAGAAAGAGGATACCAAATTTTCTGGCCGTATAGAGATTTGTAATAGAAGGATAGGAAACAAACTTTCAATTGTATACACTTAATGAATAGAAAATGTAAAGGTTTTTCTATGAGGTATCCTCTGAGGGAAGAAACACAAAACACTAATCCCTTTCAAAGAAATGTTATTGAATAGGGATTTGTGTGCAAATTCCGACATGTGCGACTTGCCAGCAACGTTTAACCTATTATAAACCCCGAACTTTAATTACTCTGGTGTGAAACCTTACAAATGGCTTAAAACTACAAAACGTTCGTCAAACGCATTCCTAGTGGTTATTCCAGGTACAGGGTAGTCTGATTCGCCGACCCTTACAAAACGTGTTTCGCAGAGTGATGTGAAGCAGCCTAGGTACAGGGACCGAGTAAAGGTAAAGTTTGTGGAGCCGTGGCCGAGTGGTTGAGGCGCTGGTCGCCTCGGAACCCCCGAGTTCGAATCCCTTTGCGAGGCTTTCGGTAGTGAATTTCACCAATCACTGTTAATTCTGCAAGGCAGGACCCTCATTGATAGCAGTTCATAAAGAACTGAAGAGGCTTTTCTTGGTAAAAGATCATGTCATATATCATGTCATAACCAATATAGGGTTTTGAGTATGGGCTTGAAAAGCATGAAATTTTAAAAAGTTTGCTTACTATTACTAAGAGGTTACTATTACTATGGTTTACTTTATTGTGAAAATTTCCAATGTTGGGCCTAAAATTTTTTTTAAGAAATTTTAATTTTTGAGAGGATCCTAAGCACACGCGAATCCTGAAATATTTTATTTCTTTAACGTAGATGTAATCTTTTTCTGAACGGTAATACAAAATTGGACTATAAACTAAAGAAAACCAATAGTGACAGCCCAAATTTTGTTTCGCAAACTTCTCATCCTGGAAATACTAAATAAGATCATTTTTCTTTTCTTTTTCTCTTTTTGTACTTTAAAATTATTTACATTGGACCAAAAAGCAAACAAACTTCGGTAGAGGATTCACATATATCGTAAAAACATATAATCATGTCAAAAATAAGATTGCACAGAATATTCATACCATCTAGAACGCGCGACCTTCGACGTTTTCGGAACGCGCGTAACCTTTTCACTTGATAGCTTTGAAAACCCACATATTCAACTATAACAAAACTTTTAAAAACACCATTAAATCAACGCTTTTGATCGGAGTCGGCTTTTTCTCACGCAGGCACGCTTCGCTCTAAAAGCATGGCTTTCAGTCGTGCGCGCAAGAAACGTATATCTGCAGCGTTGAAGTTTAACAGTTAAACAAAGAATAAGCACTTTGTGCTGAAACAAAAATATTATCTTAGAGTATGAGAAAGGTCCTATTCCGCACTTTCGAGTTTTCTATAAAAATGCTTGTTACAAGTGTTTGGAAGAACGACAAATAGAGACAACATTTTGCTTGTAACAAGTGTTTCTATAGAAAACTCGAATAATGCGGAATAGGACCTTTCTCTACGTGCTTAAGAACAGCCGACAAATCCTCTTTATCTCAGGTTTTTTTATTCCTATATATAACCAATGCAGGTTCTAAATACCTGGAAACACCTGCAGGTAATCTGATGCACTTAACAGTGTTTGGCGAGTTCGACTCCCTTGTGAGGCTTTTGGCGAAAATTTTCAATCACTGTAAATTCCGCATGGTTTCCGGGGGTGAGGAAGGCAGAAGCCTCGATGATAACAGGCTATCTTGGAAATAAAAATCATTATAGAATGATTGAATGATGTTATAAATACGCTGAATTTTGCTACTAGCTTAAAATCATACTCCCCAAATGAACGTCCGACGAAAATCAACATGGCCCTAGGTGGCGCTAAGGTCCAAGCGCAGCGTAATGAGCAATAAGTTGCGATATGACAAGATAAAAACACCTAAACTTCTCCAGAGGAAAATTATGTTAAGGATAAGTAACCCCTACGGTTTCCGTTAGAAAATCTGAAATAACGTATTATTCAGAACAATCGAGGCATCAATTTTCGTCTTGGCTATTCAAACAAATTTTCAGAGACTATCATACTGAAGAGCAAAGTTTCTTTGCGACAAGAGCTAATCAAAATTTCCCTTAAGAACTCGGTATAACGTGTTTGGAAGATAAAGGCACCGAGCTTTGCCTCGATTATTCAATTAGCTTTATGAGACTTTAGTACAAAATGTTTACATCTTGTCATATGAGTATTCAACGAATCCACCTCAGGCAACCCTACTTGCAACACAAAATGTTTCTCGTAAATTAATAAAAAATATAAAAACAGTAGCGGAATCTTTTTTACCACCAGTGAACTTTAGCTTCCACGAAGTGTGATAAAAACATCGGTGAAATGTGTTTATTCTAAAAGTGAATCTTCGATGTGACGATACGAGATGTGAATATGCTGTCCAATCGTGTGTTTTGTTCTATCTTTTGAATGCAAAGAAATGCATGGATCACAGCGTTGCTAGGCAACAGAAACTTGATAGGTTTTTCTCTTTTCGTATCTTTTATCTTCGCGTTCTTCGTAAAAACTCATCAGCGGAAGCGGCGTGCACATCGTACTGGAGTAAAAAAAAATGTTTATACAAGTTATAAAGATCCCCATATGGGCTTACCAAATAGAAAAAAAAACATGCCACCGTTGTTGTATGGTGTGCGGTTTCGAACTTACTATATCGGGTAAAACATCAGGGAAAAGTGAACAAATTTGAACAACATTTTTCCCGAATTTTTTTCAACCTTTAACTTATGCTTTTCAAAAATGTCCTTTTGGCGGATCTTATGGTATCCTGTCATTCAAACTACTACTATTTCCAACAAAAAATCCCGAAGATCTAAAACGCCTTGTTATTGTTATAGACGGATCCAATTCTCTACATTCTCTACTTACAATCCGATATCAAACTCGCAGCTCCCTTAGGGTTTCTCTTTTCTTACATGCCTTCATTGATGCTGATTACTTCACTTTAAAAAGCTATAGTGGAGCTGAAATGTGTTTAGGCCCATAAAAATGGCAGGAAAATGGGCGAAAATGGCACTCAAATTAGTCTTGATTATTTTTGTAATTTAATAGCACCTCTCATATTCCACCCACAGATAGCAGAGCAAAATGTAATAATTCACGTCATAACGGATCTGGCTATTGCAAAACAATATGGGTTATTATAAAATTGATCGGAAATTGTTCATGACAACATTAACTAAATCTTCCCCGACGAAATTATCTCCTGACCCCCCCCCCCCCCCACTCATAAAGAATTGTATTTCAGGCCTCCGTCGCCACTGCTCTAGCAACAAAACTATCTCTATCGAGAAAAAAGAGAACAGTAGACTTACCCTACTAGAAGAAGGATAAGAAGTGCTGTAGTACGAAGATGAAGAACCCTATGGAAAAGAAATGTTACATTATACAGTTTTCTGAACCTTTTCAAGGAACACTAATTCCAGTATTTTTTAAGAAATACACCTTAAGGAAAGAAATTTTGAGGATTTCGGCGAATCGACGAAAAATTCGCCAAATTTAATTTCCAGCAAAATTTATTTTTTGACATTTGCCAAAATTAATGTGGTTAAGCTAACAATTTCAGCCTAATACACCATTCACACGTTCTGCAAAGAAGACTTTTTTAACAAATAATTTTTTCCAATTCGCCAAAACTAATTCCCGCCAAATTAATTTTTTTTCTGGATTCGCCAAAATAAATTCCGCCAAATTGCACCAAAATCGTCGCCAAAATTTCTTCCCTAAAGGTAGATAGTTTAACCTTTAGATTCCGGTGGCGCACATATGGCCCGTGGCGCACACGCTATCCTCCCCTAAATTACGCAGTGCAACGACACACCACGCCATCCCCCGCTAAATTACGCACACTCCAGTTGCCGTAATCTTTATGTTTTAGAAAAGATTAAAGATGACAGAGATCTCTTAAATAGTTAGCATTTTGAAATTTGAATAGTGTACATATTTGTCAAAAAAATTAATGAACAAAATAACTGAAAAACGATGGTTCACAAAAGTTTATCTCGCAAAATCCTTTATCCAGCTTTATCCTAAAAAAATTGTTTATTCTTAAGCAAAACTTAATAGGTCGCGAAAGGAAATACGTTTAGGGACTTGAGCTTACGACATTTCTAGGGCTATCGCTCTATTAACTGAGCTTTTTGCGTAGGGTGAGCTAATTTCAAAACTTTCTTCCTAGCTAATAGATTAACAAATTTACATACTCTATGGCCGATTTCTTTTTGTCGATGAAATTCTCTGACGTAATCAGAGTACGAGCCGTGCAACAAGGTCTCCTCGCGGATTCCATACTTCGATCTAAAGGGAATAGCAAAAATGTTGAATAAAGAAATCATTTGCCTATCCGTAAGGATCAATTTGCATTCAATTGATACATCTTGGCGAATTTTGCGAACAAAAAATTTGGCGCTTAGGCAAACTTCTATTTCAGTGTTTTCCCAGCGAACCTTAATCTGTAGCATAAAAACTGGTTCGGTTAAAAGACGGAAAATGACAAAAAAAAAACAATAGAAGCGATGGTTGTGGAATTCTCACAGATATTGTCATAAAAGCCTCTCACTTATTACAGGTCTTTTTTAAATCTACAATTGAAATATGCTGCTTTTCAATATATAAAACTTAGAAAATCCGTCAAAATTGGCAGTCATGGTTGTTCATTAAACCAAGTTTATACAAAAGGATGGTCAGAAAGGTTTTGTTGAAGCCTGTTCAAAATATTTTGCTCTGTCAAGGTCGTTAATTTTTGAAATCTTTTGTTATGTGCAGTGGATTTCCTATAGTTCTAGTGAATAGGATGCATGGAGGAATTCAATAATCGAAAGTGCAAAACGTCACAGTTCAATATCTATCAAGTCAGTTACGAGTAAAAAAATCGGTACACGTTCAACGCCTTGTACCCAGAGGGCATAATCGAAAAAAAACCACGTGAAGGAGTGTTTTCTATTAAAAGTCACACTTCTCCAAGTAGGCTTTTTTATAATTTTTCCCACTGGGATAGATTATTCCTGGTAAAAACTTTGGCTACCAAGAAATAATGCTACAAGAAATTCCGAAATCCGATGAAATCATACTGACCTGTCGTCTTTCAAAAACTCCTTGACTTTGTCTTTGTGTCTTCGGTCGCGACTGTCACGATCACGATCATTATATCGGCGATAATCGGGCGACCGCGATCGTTCGCGTTGAAAGTCGTTTCCGACAGGTCGTCTATCGTCACGATTATCGCGTCTTCTACCGCCCCGATCCTCACGGAACCGACCTTAAATGACGAAATTCGAAAATTAACAGAAAATATTGCTAGATTATATGAGAACAAAAAAGGAAATAATTTGCTCGAATTTTTCGAGCCAACAAATTTCGGGATGAAAGTTCTTTCTGACTGGGAACAAAGAATTTTTGTTTTGCTGAAAAGGGAATTATTTTGATAATTGTCCGGAACTTTGGGCGAATTGAATCTCGTGCGAAAAAAATAAAAATAACAGAAATCGTAAAAAACTTCACTAGATAATCAATAAGTAATATTAAAAAGAAATACCTTAAGGAGACATCTCATTTGCGGAAAAAATTATCGCAATCTTTATCGAAGCTAAGCCCTCTAGAAACATTTTTGAGGGACCAATTCACGGACCAATAAATCGAAAAATCATTATTTAAGTTACGATTGGTGACATTAAAGCTTCGCGGAATGTTAAAAAAATCGACTCGTAAAATAAATCCACGTAAAACTTTGTATAAAATTTCCCAACAAATATGATTGTTTTTATGAAAATCGGTAAAAAAAAACGGAATCAATTTTGGTAACGGTAATAATTGGAAAAAAACGGTATTAATTTTCGCGCAACCCCCCTTGGTACTAATTTTCGCACATTTATGAGATTTTTTGCACGAATGCGCGAAAATTAGTACGCGCGAAAATTAGTACCTTTAAGGTAGTATGGCCATTTCTAGACTTTTGAAACTCAAATTTTGGAAATACGGCTTGGTTCAGTGCAAAAATGGACCCAAATGTCTTTCCAATCAAAAGCAAAATAATTACCAAAGTTTTTTGCGGATATTGCTCATACTAAAATCTAATCCCAAAGTTTTCTAAGAAACTGTTTCGCAAATTGAGATATATGTATTAATGAAATAATCATGTACAAAACAGTCTATCGGACTATCACACACAAAAATGGGCATGGTGCAACCGTAGCCAAGGGTTTGTTCATAAAGATTTATTCAAAAAGCAAATTCGAAATCGTACACTTACCTCCACCACCCCTTTTCTGAAAATCATTGCGTCTATTGAAACCTCGACCACCTCGAAAACCACCTCGGAATCCACCACGACTGCCACGACCGCCACGCCATTCACCTCGACCTCCTTTGAACCTAAAACTGTTGGCATGTACAATGTTATTCATCTGTTCCAGACAAGGATTATAAGACCTTCCTGGTTATCAAGTTTTAAGGTTGACTTCTATTTGAATCTTAGTTTAAAACAACTAGGTATCAACTCAGTAAAACTAAAACTAATTTTGCATTCCTATCTGTTCTCCTATATCATATCTCATGAAAGTCAATAAGACAATGGGCTTTTCCAGAAAAAAATAATTCTTACCTGTTGAGGAGCTCCATTTCGAAAGATCGAACCCCCCATGGAATCCCATTATAGAAATATTAAGTCCCCCTCGGAATTCTGAACAGAAAATCTGAAGGATCTCTTTGGAATTTCACTAAAATCATGCAAAAACGCGGAAATTTACTGAAAACCCTATGGAATTCCACATGTAAAGGACATTCAGTACCCTCTAGGGAAGTTTCGGACCTCCTCAAACGGAGGTGGACGGTTTTTTTTCCTGGAAAAGCCCAATCTGTGTATGTCAGTTGGTTCTTGGTTTCGTTTACTAAAACTCTAATAAAAACCTCTCGAAATCACAAAATGTACTTCAAAATATGTAGTATATCCTTGTACTGGAGAAAAACTTTTCTGTAAGATTCTTTCTACTTCAAACAGAAAAAAATTTAGAAAAAAATTTGTACATTCAGTTAGTTTTTCGAAATACGACATATATTTATACATTTATTGACATTCGAATCCCACGTTAACAATATTGTGAACTGAAAACCACTCAATTGCTACTTTCTTTGAAATAATCAAGAAACCCTAAACTGCCAACTATCTATACATTTTTGGATATTTACCCTCTGCAAACAACTCTATCTCTCTGCTCGTTAAGTATGACAAAGCTATGCGAGAAGAGCTACTGCATACCTAAATGGTTAAAAAGACCAAGAAAATAATCATTAAGTCAGGTTAGTACTAATCAAAAACAAACACGGAATTATTCAATTACACCTTAGTGATCATTTGTAAATATACCTGGTGATTCCCTGAAACCTTTACTGTGCTTCTCGCGAGAATATTTCAATTTCAAAAGAAAAGTTTGTTAATAGAACATCATATTAAAACTCTTGTTTAAAAAGGTTTTTCATTAACGGATGAAAACAGCAAGAGACTTGATGGCAGCCATAATGGCGGATGGTCTGGTGCAATAAGGCAATCAAACAGCTATTTCGTATTGGTTTCCGCTCTCCGATTTGTCTTGTGCAACATCTGGTGCGAGGCAGCGAACATTGATCGCTGAATTTATCTTATGTAATTGTACCTGCAATTTCAAGATACTTTAAGTGCCGGAGTACAATAACAAATGTATCCAAAAACACCTGCCATATCAGAGCATGCCAAATATCACAGTATAAAGCCTCAATTTAGAGTCTGAAAAATCGAGTAGTGGTTGTAGTAGAAATGCCATTGGCGATGGTCGACGGTGTAAAACCTCTATCAACATGCACGGAAAATCGTAATCTGAGTGAAAATGTTTGCGAGAGTATATTAAACTCTGAAGTTACATAGGATCGGCAACAAACCAGATACAATAACACGTAGCAATCGTTGCTCAATCATGGAGGCTACTAGCATTTCATCGTTATTATCACCATTTCAGGACACCAATATTAAATCAGCACGTGGATGATACTGTAAGAGCGTATTCGCTCATCTTGAGAATAAATTCACAACTGGAAAAGTTCTCTATAACACTCATGCCCCCAAGAACTCATAGCTGTTAAGTTCTAATATTTCGATTTTGCCGTATCATAATAACACGGCTAGCAGAAATTTCGTAACTTGAAAGTTCTATGACACTCAATTACTGCATGATTATAGAGCAAATTCGCTCGTAGCTGAAAAGTTCTATTAAGTCGATTTTACCGTACCACAATAGCACCGTATATTATCTGGAAAGTTCTATAACTCATTTAACGCATGATCATATCGAGCGTATTCGCTCGTGGCTGAAAAGTTCTTATAAATGCACGGGACAATTTATCAATCAAAGTCCTATTTTTTATTTTGTATTTGTAGTAAAGTTCATGAATAACAAACAACATTAAAAGTTCATAGTTAGGATCTGCCGAACAGATCATTGTTGGATGGAATGACACGCTTCCTCCACACCTATATATGATAACAAGAAAACATGGTCAACGTGGTTGATCTACATGGCACGGACTGCAGATAATTGTTATTAGTTAGTTCAGGTGACAAGATGTAAACACTTTTTTTCAGTACAGAAGTCTCTTAAAATTTTTTGATTAATCAAGACACTGTTTTGTGACTGTGACTAGATGAGAAATCTCAATATGGAAGTCTCTTGAAACTGTTTGATCAATTAAGGCAAAATTTTGTCTCGATGCCTCAATTTTCCCAACAAGTTTTACAGACATTCTAACGAAAAACTTGAGTGATTATATCTTGCCAAAAGAACAAGTTTATCAACAGACACTGCAGATACCCTTCCATGTCCTGCAGACCTCTATCATTATATAAATCACGCAAAATTTATTTCCACTTAGATTTCACGGTCGCTAAAGATTTTCTACGTTTCTTGCCAAAAAAATTGGATTCCGCGAGGGCTAAATACCGCGGATGGGCAGTTTTCACATAAGAAGGCAGCTAAATCGAAGAGAATTAATTTATCTTCATAGACAAGACTCAAATATCAGTATTTTATTTATAAGAAAAATTACCTGCTCTATTGATATTCCTCATTAAGAGTAAAAGAACAAAGCTATAGCTATAGGTAACCTTTCCGATTTAAATCCAATTTTAGGCAAAAGTAGTTCTAAACATTTAAAAAGTTTTATTGAAAGTCAGTTGCAGGGATGGGTAAAATTCCAGCGCAAAATTTATTTTATATTCTAATTTTGACTAATTAACAATTGATGCTATATTGTCGTGGCCTTAAATCAGAAGTTTATTTTAACGGATTAATAAAACCAAATAAACTAGATAAAAAACTTTGCATGAAATGCATGAAAAATATGAATTCCAATACCATAACACTTTAATATTCCCAACGATATTGCTAAAGTTAACTATTAAAAGCAGTAGTAAGACACATTTAAGTTCAAAGGTTAAACTAAAAATAACAACCTGTGAAATTCGCTTTCCGTTTAAATGAGAGCTAAGATTACTTTTTTGAACAAATGGGCTATGAACAGTAACCATGGAAACGCAACCGTAAACAAACAAATAAAAATCAAACCTTTCTGGCTTGCGGGGATGTTCAACGCCCTTATGACGTTTTGAGTGGCGGACGATACGTGTGACATCAACAGTAAGATCATCTTCAAACATTCTACAAAGTACTTCACCCACACTTGGTTCCAGCTCCTGTATATCATCAATCATACAGTATACGAGTTTAAAAATCTTTTACCAAAAATAAATGCCAAAGAGGTTGTAGGCTCATTAATGACCAAAAAATCTCACTGCGATCAGAGGCAATTATTTTATTGGGTTTAGCAGAATCACGAAATTTTTGTATTCTGTTGAGAATCATTTTTAAAAATTTTTTCGCAAGGATCTAATTTGGCGGATCAGCGGTACTTACTAAAAAGCGGAACGACCTGAAACCACCTTAAACGATCTGTAACCACCTAAAACCAGCAACTAAACCACCTGAAACAAGCCACTTTTGGGATTAACGATCCAAATAAAGTCTAGAGAAAGTTAATTGACACCTGTCATTACTGTCAACACCAGTTAGGCCCAATTTGGTCCAAAAAATTAAAAGTGCTTATTTTTGGCTGAAATTTTTTTCACAGTGACTAATTCAACTATGTTGAATTTAATGATGACATTCAAAATTTCTAATTCTGAAAATTTCCACCTGTTAGGCTCAATTTGGTCCCAAAAATTAAAAGTGCTTGTTTTTGGCTGAAATTTTGCACAGCGACTAATTCAAATATGCTGCATT